>JAPYZE010000071.1:0-103394 GCA_030522805.1 Leptomastidea abnormis
CAGTCTGTTTTGGGGGTTCTATGATTTTGATTTTCAAAGAGCTACACCATCAGACTCCTCGCTTTTCCGAGACCAAGCAGTCTGTTTTGGGGGTTCTATAATTTTGATTTTCAAAGAGCTACACCATCAGATTTCTTTTGTTTTTAAGTTTGACAAAATTTATCATTAAATATTGAACACCTTCAATTATGATGGTACAATCTTAATCTTATTATAATATATCTAATTTATACATTATTTTAATGATTCCTTTGTACTATTTTCATTTTTGATGATTAAAAATCATTATATTTTCTTAGCAAATAAAACAATAACAATAAAATCTGAAAGATTAAGCAAGAACTAGTCTTGTCTCTCAGCACATACCTCGCTCTCATCGTGCACAAAGTCTCGCCTCTGTGTAGGAGTAGAGGCGCCAAGGAGCTCAGAGCAAGACAGAGTGAAACATGGAATAGAGGATGATCGTATATAGAGGAAGAGAGATGTAGTCAGCAGTGAGATAGAGAGGGTGATGGAAGGGGAATGGAAGCCGCTAATGAGGCCGTGTGTAATTAGGGAGCTCTCGCGGCCTAATGAAGCGCTTACCTACCTTGGCTACGTACACACAGACACATATACACACAGAGACCGAAGCAAAGGCCAGGGGGGCCGTCTCGTAGCTCGTTCCAGCCCTGCAGAGCCAACTACTGTTGGCGTCGCCATCACCGTCGTCGGCATGGGTCTAACACACGCGACGAGCTTCAAGTTAGCCCACACGGATGCATGCTCTTGCTTATACTTACTCCTTGCTCGCGAGGAGAGTCGTTCTTGAGGGCGCGAGATTGGAGTGAGAGGGAGAGTATATATAGCAAAGAGTGAGAGAGAGGGGAAGATAGAGAATTATAGGCTTCTTTCGTTTCATCCTTCTTGGTTAGGCTTTTGCCACCTTCGGGGTGAGAGAGCGAGTTGATCACGCTTCGTGCGCGCGCAAAGTTAAAGAGAGAGAGAGAGAGAGAGAGAGAGAGAGAGAGAGAGAGAGAGAGAGAGGGAGAGAGAGAGAGAGAGAGAGGGAGAGAGAGAGAGAGAGAGAGAGAATATCAGCACAGGCTGGAGACAACGACGACGAGCTTCTTGGAGGAAACGAAGAAGTCGACGACGACGACGACGACACGGAGAAGAGAAGATACACCTCCGCACGACACGCTCTCTCTTTTTCTCTCCCTACCCCCCACCCACCCCTTTCTTGCTCTCACTCGCATCTCCTCGTCTCGATGCTGGAGCCATTACGGAATTAACCTTCGAAGGAAGGATCCGGAGGACTCCTGTTTCCTTTTTCATTTAACTTTGTTTTTATTCCACACCGAATTCCTTCTTTTTCTTCTTTGCTGAATGAAAGAAAGAAAGAGAGAGAGAGAGAGTTGTGTCGCTGCTGCTGGACTAAGGGCTTTACCCTCTATTAGTGCCAACCTTCCACTCCATCAGGATCGTGCGATCGAGATTTTTTTCTTCTTACTATAAACCTTACCTGCTGCTACTGTTACTGGCGCTTAAAAAAACTTGCTATTGGGTTCAGTATTTTCTTTTTTTTTTTCGTTTCTTTTTCTTCTTCTTCCCTTTGAACGATATCATCTGATATTTTTTAAGGGTTAATGATGCTTTTAACGTTTTTTTCTACTCAAAATCTAATTTCTTTTCTACACCAATGCATATTTAGGAATCTAAGTCAGTTCATTTGACGATATATTTTATTTTTAGTGAAATAATACAAAATGTTAAATGACTCCAAAAATGAATTGATACATAGTTACAATCAACAAAACTACTACTTACGTAACTATTCTGTCAAAACAATTTTGTAATAGAATATAGCAACAGTAGTAGTAGTAGTGGCTTGAAACCACATAATTATGCAGATAAAATGTCGTTTTGCTTGGACAAGGTAGTCTCTAATCCAAAAGTGGTAAAGGCGTGTCTAACGACATACTTTCTAGAAAAACCGACATACTGTATACCAAACGTGGGAAAAGGCAAAAAACTATCAAAGCGCAAATTACGTTAAGAAGGATTTCGTGAGCAAAAGACGAAGAAGGATAAACCTCGATTATCAAGAACGTATAGCGTCAACGGATTAGTATCGGTCAGAGATCGGTTAGATTCCCGGGAATGTCTTAATTATTTAAGGAGCTACCCCCCTCCTGTTTTGGCATCCTCAGTTTAAAGCTCGAGAGAGAAAGAGAAAGAGTCTGATGCAGTATATAGCAGCAGAGCAGTAGCAGCGAAGTGCTCTGCACGGCATCGTGCCGCCTTAGTGTGGCTACTGCTACTGCTGCACAAAAAGAGGGGAGGAGGAGGAGGAAGAGGATCTTACGAAGGAGCTCTTTTCTTATCTCTCAATTCGCTGAGCGGTGGCAAAAGAGAGAGAGAAAGAGAGAGTACGGTGAAACTGGACCCCTTGCACCAAGACAGAGAGTAAAAGAGAGATGAAGAGATGGTAAAGAAGAGAAAGAGAGAGAGAGAGAGAAAAGAGGAAAGCCAAAGTGGACTCACGAGCGTCGTCGGAGACTAGCCAGACACGGCTACCGGAATCACGACTTAGCTGCCGAGAGGAGCAGACTCTCCTTCCAGATCTCCTTCTCTCTTATTCTTTCTCTTTTCTCTCGTGGCTACTGCGTGTATATGTATGTGTGCGAGCAAGCGAACGAACGAACGAACGCGCGCCTCTCCTGCGCGACAGACCTTTTTAAGGATCGGCCCCGCTATCTCAACGATTTGCATATTAAACTAACTCACAACGTGCGGCATATTTTAGCGCGCCGCGAAGAGAGAGAGAGAGAGAGAGAGAGAGAGAGAGAGAGAGAGAAAGAACCGGACTGCCCAGTTGGTTAAGAGAAGAGTGGTAGGAGGCTGAAATCGCTAAAATGGATAGATAAGGGCAGAAAGATCAAGCGGGCAGTACACCTAACTAATTTTATTTGCGTGTTTTCTGGGATCCTTGTTTCGTTTTGCTCGGCGGACCTCTCAGCCGCCTGCACTACTCGATCTCCATATACCTTCTCTTTCCCTCTTATACTCTTCTGAAACAGACACTACAGCTTTCCCTTTTCGAGATAATTGCTGGCGCTGTTGCTGTTACTGCTACAGCAGCAACAGCACCTTTCTTCTCTCTTTTCAAAATAAGGAAGTGGATATATATTTTTAATGGCGTGTATTTGTATATGTGTGTGTGTATGTGTGTGAGTATCTGTGTCTGAACTTTAACAAGTCATCAGTGATTCCTTTAACTCTTCTTTAAAGAAATGCTTTTATGCGCTTGCACCCCTATAATGCGCCTGTTAACATGCCTTATGGCACTTTAACTTCTTTATTTATGTTTTTATATTCTTCGAGAGACTACATCAACATAACACTTTTATCTCCCTCAATTTTTACACCAGCGATTTGAAGTCCTCTCTTCTGGATTTAAATGGTTCAAAAAAAAAAAAAAAAAAAAAACTTTGTTGGTGATTATTTTTATCTTAATTTAAACGAATGAGCAATTCAAAAATAAAATGATTTGTATACTTATTTTTTTATATAGATCATACTTTAGTAATACTTAAGTTCACTTAGAGTTACTTTGTTTAAAAGTACAAAGATTCTTGCTATGATTTTTCATCAACATTTTTTTGCACATCATCATTATTTCTTAAAATTTAACTGTGAATCTTCTGAAAGTAGAATTAAGTGAGTAAAAAAAAAATCTAAGCTGGAATATAAGTTGTGCAGTCTTATTCTTGGTCTTGAGTTTGGGTGTTATATAAAATGTCTCTCTCCTCGTTTATAATTAGGCCAGATTATGGAAATAAAAGCGAGCTTTGGAAAAATATTGGAAGGTCTTAGGAAAAGAAAGTGAGAAGGAGAGAAAGAGAGAGGGAGGGAGAGTAGATTCGGTGTAATGCCAGCAAAATGATGGCGTTATGCAAAAGTGTCCAGCAGCCCCGGGGAGAAACGTGCGTTCTCACTCTCTCCCTCTCTCCACTCGCAGACACGCCATTATCCTAAGTTACGAACTAGAAACTTGGCTGAGGAATCTCTTGGTGAGGAGGGTAAGTAAGTAACTGCGCTAAAATTTACCCCTTCCCTCTCAACCCTTATACCATCTTCTTGTCGACCTTCATTCGTATTATACGTTTGTAGACGACGACTACGTATATAGTGCGAGACTCTATACTCTCTTCCCATTGCGGCAAAGTAAGAGACTATATATACTCCTATGGCTAGTTTCTGGTCTTCTCACTCTCTGTTATACCTAGTAGCGATGGTGTGGCACGTTGAATTACACTCGAACACGCTTTCGTAAACGGATCTTGGGTAGTTTATTGAAAGTTTACGGTCTCGTCCTGTGAATGCAACACACTTCGTTTATTTATGATGTCGTATATGGCTTTCTCTTTCTCTCTCTCTCTCTCTTCTAATGGACCATGCAAACTGCACTTGCTCTTTCTGCTCTCGACACTTAGTCTGGTAATATAGACGACATTGAAAATTGACTTGTGATTTTACTAAGTGATTTCTAAGCGGGTAACAAACTGTTTATGGAGGTGAAGAAAAATTTGTACGCCACTGGTTTATACCTATATTAAGCTACCGCAAGATTTTTAGAGTAAAGCGATGAAACAAATTTTTATCGACTTATTTTTTAGTATCGAGTAATAAAGTTTTATGATAAATGACAATAAAAAGTGTGTCTTTTAATGTTACAGATTGTAACTTTGTAATCGTATTTAAATTTGAAATTTCAAATAATTAATATCTCATAAAAAAGCTCATTTACAGATTTATATATCTTTTATCAAGAACAACAATTATACGTAAAGACTCGATTATTTATATAGAGATCAATAAACCACATATGTAGCTACAAAATAACGTCTCAGTATATGTACAGAAACGAGAAAATAAAAGAAGGGGATCAGTTTCGAGGAAGGCTTTACGTGTCCGGTCGTAGTTTTGGCGAATGTGGGGTTTGTGGCACAGGAGTACAGTCGCATATAGCCACGACAACATCTTAATTCCCCGATAAAAGGTATTAAGAGTAGAGCGGCAACAGTGATTGGATCTGGAGTGTGCGAGCAGAGCAAGAGCGAGAAAGCCCTGGGTGAGAAGCCCTTTTCGGAGTACGATGAAGAAAGGGAGGTGAATAGAGAGAAGGAGAGAGAGACTGTGTATAACGCGTTCATGGGACCTCCTCGTCTACGGGATATGTTCGCGAGACACGCAGCTCTCACGCGGCTCTCCTACTCCTCCCTGTTTCCGCACGTCTTTCTCTCTTACTACATATCGGCATGCACGCCACGGCCCCTGAGATTAACATCGCTATTTGGGGGCCTTGAGTAACATGCGAAGCAGCTAAGATGCGCACCGCAGCAAAGCGCCACACGCGTCTCTCTCTCTCTTGCTCTTTGAAGCAGCTTTATGCTTCTATGCTCCTCCACCTTCAGGGAACATACCAACTTCTATACTGTAGCTCGCCTGTGAGCTCGTTATCACGCAACCTTCCAGGATATGCGAGGAGTAGTGCAAAAATTTATGGATTAGCAAACCGAACGAGGAGCCCCCCTTTATTCCTTACTCAAAGGTCACGTCTTATGTATATATACCAACGCGCTAATTATGAGTCTTTCGCTCATTTTGTGAGACTTGTCTTCTTCTTTAGTGCGGATGTTGTTATTTCGAGATTAATCACTTTTTTAGAAAAAACAAGAATAAAGTCAGTTATTTTGGTGTTATTGATCTTTTATTTTTTTTAAATTAAATGTTTGTTCGATTTATCTGCAGATAATTCATTTTAAAATTTTAATTCAAGTACATGGAATCGTATCGCGATTGCACAGAGTAAAACATTTCAATTTTAAAAATCAATTTTAATTTTTTGTCGTACTGGATCATTTCTGATTTTAAATATCATTAAATTATATTGAATATAAATCGCCTTTAAATATCTGGTACTTTTAACGCCCTTCCTACATCTTCAAGCCTAAGTCCTTAAAAATGAGAACACGAAAATTAATTATAGACCTGATAAAAAATCAGAGTCTCACAAAAACTAATATTAGTCCTTACAATTTTGGTTTCTCCTATGTATTCTCAATATTATTTACGATTTATGTTAAATTATGCAAAAAGTATTTGGCCACCGGCCACGTGGCTGTATAATGCCATTTTTCTTCCTTTCTTTCTTCGTAGATACAACAGTCTTGTGAAGCTGCAGCAAGACATCTTCCAAACCCAAGCTTATAAGCAAAGAAATAATAGTCCAGTATAGCGTATTTATATCAATTACCCGTAGTTTCCCTAGCTTGGATTATTATGTAAATAACAGCTTGGATCGTACAGTTATTGGCTTTGCCACACTAACGCTGCTTACCCTGCTCACTGCTAATTATGACGTCAGCTATGCTAAATCCTTGGCTCTATATATTGCATGCGTTCGGTGGTAGTTGTAATGTTGTATAGGAAAATTTGAATTGTCATCTTGTTGCTTAATATGATTCTCTCTTTTAATTTTCTGTTTCATCAAAGAACATGAAAGATATTTATTTCTTTAAATATAAAGTAGAAATTTAAAGGAATATTCTAAATAAGCAATGCATAAAAAATAATATCGTTTTACGTCAATGAATTAAATTTATACAAAAATGTATTAAATCTTACATCATGTAAAAGATGTAAACCATAGATTCCCTAAATTGATATTACATCTTGACCAAAAAAAAAATAAAAGGATTCTGTCTGATTATAGTAAGCTATATACAGTAGCATCTGTCGCACACGTCTAGTTCTCTCTGTTCACGATTTTGATAAAACGCCTAAACATCAATCGGACTCGAAAACTGGGCTGTAATTTGAGTTTAGCCGCAGAGCCAGTATAAGTTTAGTCCTTAGTTCTATGCTTGGTTGGAAACGTGAAGTCAGGTCAATAGATGACCGGGGTGTCGCAAGCCAAGCGGAGATCGAGAGTAGTAGAAGGAGAAGAAGATAGGAGGGTGGGTTGGCTGCTGATGCATCTTACTGAATATGTATGAGGGCAGCTCGCGCGCGACACCCCAAACTAACGCCACCGACGACGACGACGACGACGACGACTGGCGCGTACTACTACTACTACTACTACTACTACTATAGTCTACTCCTACTAGTACTACTGGGAGACCAAGAACCACTATCTGCGGGTGATAGTGGCTATGCTCTATGTCTCACAGGGCTCCTTTCCCTTACACGCTTACATATATAGATATATATGGTGTGTGTGTGTATACATCTATACTACGTATACGATACGATTCCTCTATATATCTCTATAGCTGACTACCTCCTTCTCTCATAGTACCGCAGCTCCCAAAGGCGCAGAGTCAAGAGAAACTCTGGCTGCGCAAGGGCCCCAGCAGAAGCAGTAGCAGCAGCAACGAGAGGGTGGTACACATATATGAGAGAGAGAGAGAGAGAGAGAGAGAGAGAGAGAGAGAGAGAGAGAGAGAGAGAGTGAGTGCAAGACTGTCGAGGCGCGAGAGAGGCTATATTATGTACGCGAAGGAGGGATGTATACGCCTGCTTTCTATCGCAAGAAGCCTCCGATGGAAACTCAAGCCTCGAAGCCTCACCCATCATGCACACATATACACTCACACTCTCTATACCTCTCTCTTTCTCTACACTCAGCATCACTATATCTCATCCCTTCTCTGTATCTGAGCACTGCTACTGCTGCTGCTGCTGCTGCTATGACGCTTTTACAGTGAGACCACCGGAGCTATATCGCCGGGAGCATATAACTATGCTATCGGGATATGCGAGTAAGTGTAGGAGTATGTATTGCTTGCTATAGTAGAAGAAAAAACTTTGAGAAGAAGACGACCCAACAGAGTCGTTATCTTACAACTGACAAACTTACCTCGTAATTCCTTCGCGAACAGGTGCTGATGTCTATATATATACTAAAAAGTTGACGATTTCATGGATTGCTGTCGTTGCTGCACTGGTGTTTGATATATAAGCCATTGACTTTTCATTGATTTTACCTGCAATTATTTTTGTTTGTTTATTTTTTATTTCAATTATTCAAATAATATTGTATTTACAATTGTCTTAATATTCCCTGTAAAACAAGTTGTAAAAGTCAAGCATTACATTTTATCTCTTTAAACTGCAAATAGATCAATACATGAGCATACATGCATTTATGTCACAAGGTGGAACGAAATCGATGACATATAGAAAGAAGTTAAAGTCACTAGGAGAATGAAAAACGATTAATCAGGTTTAACGAGCTCGTCGACACGTCGTCGCCACCCACCCACCCATTCTCCTCATTCTTCTACTCCACAAAACCAAGGTCCATTCTTCATTCGAGCAATCGTCAATTCTTCGCTTACGCATTGAAGGGATGGTAGGAGTGGTGGTGGTGGTGGTGGTAGTGGTGGTCTACAGGGCGTCTCTAATGCTCGCTGATTTTCGCGGGACAAAAGGGTCGCTCTGTTCTATACAGTGGATTCCTCCCTGGAAAAGCTCACGGCTCGTTGAGCTCCACTGTTACTGCTGCTGCTGCTGCTGCCTTTGGGTACGCATCCCCCGGAGGCTATGGGCTCAACTCGAACGAGGAGGCAAGGGTTGTGATCGTCGTAGTCCGAATCTCCCCCTTTGCTTGGATTCGTTATATACAGTACGAGAGAGGGAGGCGGATGAGTATACGCGCGGATAATAAAGCAGGCGCAGAAAATATATAGATCCTCGAAAGCCTTTCAGTCTACCTCGTTTAACCCAATCCCTAAACACTTGGAGAAAGAGAGAAAGAAAGAGATGGAGGATCGCTTCATTACCGAGTCGAAGTTCATCGTCTAACCCTTTTCTGCTAGCAGAACTCGAAGACTCCTAGCTATAACAGCGTAAGGAAGGGAAAAGAATCCCCTTCTTGCGGCGGGCGAAAAATTCCCGGCGCGATTAACACTTTGCGCGAGCAGTGCTCCCGACCGCGTTGGAATGCGGCGCATAATTGGGCGCGCGCAAGCAAGCGGCTTTGCTGAAAGAGCGATTGGCTCCGTCTCGTCGACGTTGCTTGGCTGTTTTATCTGAAGAAGGATAAAGGAAGGGGAGAGCAGCCACTATACGATACAGCTTCATTTAGAGTGCTTTAATAGCGTTTCACTGTCAATAATTAAGGATATCGCAAGCAAGAGAGAAAGAGAGAGAGAGAGAGAGAGAGCTCTTCTTCGGCAAATCTTTCTTGTGAGCTTAATGTGGTTTGGTTGTGGCATGTGCACATCTTGGACACGCAAGGATGAAGATATTGGTCCCTGGATTCAGAAACCGTCATTTATATATGTGTGTTGTTGGGGGGTTATTTTTAAACGACGTATGTATGTGTGTGAGGCTCGAACGAGTTGTTACGAAAACTCATCCCTGTGTAAAGCTTCGACAAGTGCAGTGGAAAAGTATAACGATTTCATTCTTGCACCCCTTCTCCCTTTCTCTTTTCTTTACTTTTGCACAGACCAATGGGGCAATAACGCGCGACTTTACTGCCTTTCTGAAACTCGCATAAACCTTTTTTACGTCAAACTTTTCAATTCTTTCTTTCACCACTCCCTGGCTTTTCTCTTACTTCTTCTTTTTTCTCTTTCTATCGTTTTTCTCGAACAAGTCGAGTTTTTACTTTGCCAGCAACCGGAAACCCAGTAAAAGGAATGGAATATATATTTCGATCGAGAAACAGGAGAAAGTGACGTTTAAAATACATCTTTTAAAGGAATCACAAGAAATTTGATTTTTCATTTACAATCAATCTACCTCTGATGTAAAAATTTTTAAATAACAATTGTTTTATTAAAAATTATTTGTGATACTTTTTAAGCTTAAAATATAGAGTTTTTCAATGAACAACTTGATGAAAGAGCCTGCGGTTAATTGCACATATTTATCCTGTAGGGTCAAAACCTAAATATATAAAAAGAGAAAGAGTAGAGAGAAAATGAGAGGGCGGAGACGAAGCGCGGCTAGTGTGTGGCCGGCGGCGGCAGCTTTTGGTAAGCGCAATGTGTTCCATTGTCGTGGTGGTGTCAGAGCGGCAAAAAAGTAAAGCACACACATAAGAAGAGAAAGAAAGAGAAGCGAGAGTGTTTCAAACCAGTGCTTTCTTCGTTCCAAATGGGACATGTCCGGATAAAAATCTTAATACAGATCAGCGATCCTTTGAGCGTATAATTTGGTTTTCGGTGTGCGCTAAGGGACAGCTGTCGCATAGAAAGAGAGAGAGAGACTGGTGTACAAGCAGGCCGCAGATCGGCAGGCGAATGAGCACACGCGCCCTCAGGATACACACATGTGTGTATAGAGAGAGCGAGAGAAAGAGAGAGAAAGTGTATGATGGGCTGTTTGGTAGAAATGACGTCTATCCACAGACTAGCACGTACTTTGATCGTAGATAACTTCCGTTAGATATCGTTGGGGTGTGTATGTATGTGTTTGATGCTGGACAAAAAAGAGAGATGAAGAAAGAAAAAAAAACATGTGATATCGTCCTTTACGATTTTCTACGGGCCAACGCCTCCTCCTGACAGATTAAAAGAAAATGTGATAATTCAAGTGTGAGTCTTATGGGACACAGCTGTCAAACTTAGAGTATTTTATCAGAGTGACAAATTTCACGATGAACTTGCTTTTTTTATTTTATATTTCGACTAATTAACAAGAGGATTTATCTTTTTTTTGAGGGGTTTGAATTTCGTTTGTGTTCAAGTATAAGAAAGAATGTATAAAAAAGTGTCAAACTATTTATCGCAAATTATTATTGTGTTCACGTCATTTTTTTTACTGACAATTATTGTTTTTGACTTGAGCACACGTGTTGAAATTAAATAGTTCAAAAACTTTGATGCCTTGGACACATAAATTTGATTTTATACAAATTTTACTATTTTTTTCTACTTAATTTACGATTCTTCATCGTAAATTATTTTCATATCAAAAGTTCACCAAGTCTGTGTGTACCACAGATAATCAGTTCCCAAGTAGAATGAAATTTATCGAAAAAAAAGCGACAACTCTTTTCCATTTCTTCTCTTGGCCGTCTTGGTGCTCAGCCAAGTTACAAGGGCTGGTTATAAGTCAGAAAAAGTGACAAGTGGATTTCAAATGCTGAACGTACTTAAGCTAATGCGAAGCCGTTATACACACACACACACACAGACAAAACAAAGAAGAGAACTAGCATCATTGCTACTGTCCTCTCGGCAAAATGCCCAATGATAGCCTTTGCAAAAGCTTGAGCCGTAGAAAAGGCATCGTCAAGGCGCAAGAAGAGCGAGAGTTGGCTAAAAAAGAGATGCCTAAAAAGAAAGAGAACAACAGAGGAGAAGGAGGGAGGGAGGAAGAAAGAGATGGATAAAGGAAACAGAGTGGCTCCAGAAGGGCGTGTGATGTATTTGTAAAAAGGTGTCGGGTTGGAACTAAGAAGAAAGAGAAAGAGAATCGCTTTGGAAATAGAAAGAGAGAGAAAGAGAAAGATACCAAAACGAGTGGCGAATGCCCCGGGGAACGTAAGCGGCGGGAGGGAGGTAACAGATAAAAGAGAATTGTATAAAGCGGCTCGTGCGCGCCTTAGTAAAAAGAGAAAGAGAGAGAGAGAGAGAAAGTAAGAAAGCGCGCTAGGGCTGTCGCGGGTATATATAGACACGAGGGATAGTAAGGGCGCGAAAAGAAAAAAGGGAGGGAGAGGGGTGATTCGCTGGATGCCCGTGGGGCAGGGAGAAAAAGAGAGAGAGAGGCAGGAGGTGCAAGTTGTGGAAAGAGCTCCATCACCATGTTGGCGGTGCGCCCTTGTATTATAGAGAACCCTGCCCACCACCATCATCACTACCACCCATCGAAGACCAGAGTGAGATGGAAGTTCGCGCCTCTGATCTGTCAAATTTTATTTCACGGCTCCGAGGACGAGCTGGGTCCTGGTTCTCTTTTCTCTATACTCTCTTTTTCTCTCTTGGCTACGAGAGCGCCGAGATGGAACAAGATACACGCGTCGTGTGCTCTATATGTACGACAGTGCCCCCCTCCCCCCCTTTAACACATCAGACTACGCTTGGCCCGTCTAATGCCTTTATCGCCAATGTGTCCACGCTCGATGCGCGTTAGAGGATGTTATTACATCCCCTATATATACGTATATACCCCCCATAGCGATTCTGAGACCAGAGCAGCTCGATGTAGTCATATGTATCTTATACGTTCTATAGACTAGCTGTGTTTCTCGCACCTATGCTAATTGCGACTATCACGCTCTGATATGTATGGATTTGAACATACTGGTGCTTGGCCACACTAAAACTACTACCTGCTGTTACTACTTTCAATTCATGCCGATTAAATGTACGTTATAAGGGGGTAACTGATAAAGAATAAATTGCTTACTGCTGTAGTTGTTGTTGTTGTTGGATCTTTTGTTTGTTGATAGAGCGTGAGTTATTAGTTTAAAGGATGTATGGCAAATATATTCCAAGTACTCTGATACTTTAAAGGATTTGAATGCGTTTTATTGCTGGATGCAAACTTAAAATTTTTCAGAATATTTTATACAAACTTTTAAAATATTTCTTTTTTTTTCTGTTTATCCAGTGAAACACTTGGGAATTTGTCTTAATTTCGTAGGGTGTAAACTAATGAAAATGTCTTAAGTTTTAAGAAAGTTTTATTCTCTTCAAAACGGAAATCGCTGACTTTTTTCTTATAGTTAAAGAAAAATGTTCTTAAAACACTGTTGATTATTAACAAAGAATATACAAAAAAGTATATTCAAATCTAAAAGCATTACTACTACAATAACAATAAAAAAAACTTCATAAAGAAGAAAAGTCAATTGACACAAGACTTTTAGTCTTCAGTCTGAAACATCAATTGTTACGGACAAATAAACACAACAATCGCACAGTCACATGCAAAGAGACGCATTTAACGTAAAAGTCGATGTGCCATGCTATATCGGCTACATACACCAAGTCCTAATATAAACGAGAGACAATAGACTATCTCGACGTGATAAAATGCCCTCACAGTCACAAGTGTGGCTTGTACAATAGAGTGTCCGTCCAGTAATATATCGAGAGACCAAAGGAAATGTGTATATGTATAAATATACAGTTAAAGGATTGCGCTGAAGCGCGAAACTGCAACGTCGGACGCCTAATCGCCGCCTTGAATATCAAGGAGAGCCTTAATAAAGTGAAAATAACTTAATAGCCCAGTACAGTGTGTGTAGGTGGCATAGAAGAAGGAGGACGAGGAGGAGGAGTAGGAGGGCAGAAGGAAACAACGCTATATAGCTTTTTCATTTAAGCAAAGAGAACTTGGAGCTAGCTCTAGAATAGTATAGCGTTACCTGTGTATGTGTGCGTGTGTATATTGATCGCGAGAAGGAGCTTGTTGTGCGCGAGTGAGTGAGTGAGCAAAGGAATGAACGTGTCTCGGTGCGTTCGATCGAAGTAGAGAAACCGAGTAGAGAGAGCGAAACTTGTTCCACCAGCGGCGCCATATAGCCAGTATAGTAGTATACCGACGTTGCTGCTACTGCTGCTGCTGCTGTGCCGCCTAGGGAAAGAGAGAGCTTTGACACTCGAGGCACGTACGCGGGGCAAGGACCGCCGCAAGCTCTCTCTCTCTTCTCCTCCTCCTGTACCCACCTTCTCTCTTTCTTTTAGCCTCTCTCTCTCTTTCGGTTTCTTGCTTTTCTTTGCTAAACCTAGCTCTTTTTCTCGCTCTTTCTTCCCTTTTCCCTCACACACCCTATACCAACTGACTACTCCCTTGCTGCTTGTACCTTATACCCGCGCTCAAACTTCTATATATATGTATGCTTTTTCTCTCTTTTCGTTTTCCAGTGCCAGCTCTCCTCGCTATTGTGATTCTTCGGGCTATGGATTTTCCAAAAGCATAACCTTGCCGTCTTGCAAAGCGTACAGTATACTCTAAGGTACGTCTTTTCGAGCTTCCATCCTGTGCCCCTCTTTTTTTCGTTTCTTTTTTTTTTCTACCACTCTTACATTTGCATTAACATTTTTGTGCTTTCTCAAGAAACCTGCTGCTGGCTTATTTTCATTGGCAAATGCTAAGGTAAAATAATATTATTGTCTTGGCATTAATAAAATGTAATATTGATTTAATGCTAAAATATAGGTTTTCTGATTATAGAATAATTTTTTAAATATAATTACAATTTCAACTTTGATTAAACGTAGTTTCTTTAAAAACAATTATTAAATATAGTAATTACTAACCAATCTTACTTTGAAGAAAAGATTTTATAAAATAATTCCTTAGAATAAATAAAAATGTGTATTCTTTTATTTTTGCCAAGGAGAAATATTTCTCAACGTTTGGTTGAAATCCCTTCCCAAGAGTACAAGCGGTTTCCTTGTCAGACTATCCCCCTACTCTAATAATTTATATTTTAGGATATGCTGCAAAAATTATGAGCACAAAATTTGGTCTACATTTTCAAATAAGTACAAGAATCGTATAAAAGCTCACGTATCGAATTCGCGTTATATCGAAACATATTTATGTTAATTAATAATGCAAACTGAATTATATCGTCGAGCAAATAAGACATCAGTAGCACAATATATAGATATTAGGAGGGGGACTCTTAGGCGACTAAAATAATTACTTTGGAGAAGAAGTTAGCCCGGGGACGTAAATGACGAAGGTCACCAGCGGATTTATACGACTATATATACCTTAACCATAACTATAAGGACCATAAGTCGTATATGAGCGGATGAAGGAAGAGAGTCGTCGTGTATTAGGCGCGCATAGGAAGTCCCTGTTGGGCAATAACGCCCTTCTTCTTCGTAACATAGTGGCACACAATATCGTCGGTTCTTTATACCCCCGTGGAAGGGCAAATAGATCACATTGCCGGCTAATAAGCCCGTACTGCTTTGACCGTATATCCCTCCACTTTCACATCTCTCACTCCCTCTTTTTTTTCTCTCTTTCTCTCATGATACACATAGAGATATACACACACGTACACAAAATATCCGCGTGATATTTTCTCGGTCTCCCTGGCATTTTTTCTACCCCCAAAAGACTGGTCGCTCTTGGTCGTGCTCTCTCTCTCTCTTTCTCTCACTCACCCTCGTTGGTGTACACGTTAACGGTGACGCAGGCCACGCGCCAACGCGAGACCAACCCCATGCAGCTTTTTCCCGCTTTCTTGCGAAATTGTTCTCGGGCCGTGGATGAATTGTGTATTGCGTTGCCTGCAGTGAGCCCTCTGCTCTATTCTTTCTCTCTCTTTCTTTTTCATTGTCATGCTAATGTAGCCGGCAATCGATCTGCCTCATTAAGTCACCAAAAATACCCGGAAAGCCCCAAAGTCACACGAGATCGTCAGCGTGTATATATATTTATAGGTATGGGGTATATCAATACTATATCCCGACCTCGACCCATACTCTCGTTCTCCCGTTTTGTTTTGCCCTGCTTTCTTCGCCCCTTTCCAACGATATCGGTCACTTTATTCACAGAGAAAATGCCAAACAATGGCTCCCGACGACTTGTACGAAAATTGATAAAGGACTTCACGCTGCTTTCCGAACTAATGAAACACCATTCAGATTGATTATGTAGCTACTACATATTTTACGAGGACTTCATTATTACAATTAGTTCAGGCTCTTCTTCTGATTTGTAAACATTATCATGTTTTCTGATCAAATATAAAGTGATGTACATTTCTTTTCTTCTTTTTTTATCTTATAAGAATAATTTTTGCAAGTTGATGAAAATGAGATTAAAAAGTATTGTTAGTTTGAGAAAAATAATGGTATTGATGTAAATAAGTAATAGTAAATCGTTAGAAAAATCTGTGAAAATAGGATACTTTGATACAGTTTAACCTCCGATCATAGCCTAAAAGTATCCCTTAAGCCTGTAGGAAAGTACCGAAACAAGCAAATCCTTAGGTCGTAAGGCTTCAGTAATGATAAGATCTTAGGGGTAAGGCAAAAGGGTGACCAAGCAGGAATCATTAACCCCAAAGAAAAAAAGAAGAGAAATAGTAGAGAAAGAGATAAAGACAAAATCGACAATTTCATTGTACCCGTTTGCAATTTGCGCACCAGTTACATTGGATTGTTAAAAATAAGAATAATCTTCCTTAGCAACAGAAGTTTTTTTTAATTACCTATTCAATTAGATGTAACGTGTCTATTTTATTTTTCTAATACCCTACTTTTTTATCTCGTTCTTCAAACTTATACTGATAAAACAAGAATTTTAATCATCTCAATATTTTATCAACGTTGTTACAGATTGTAGAATTTTAAATAATCAATTCATCATTGAAACATTTAAAAATTCAAACGTTAAGTACAACAAGAATATTTTAATACATTTGTAGATCAGCATAAAGCAAACATTACAACGACAACTTAAGGCTTTTTTCTTTTATAAGTTTGTATAACTTTGTTTGTCAAGTAGTTTTCAAGATATTTAAACTTACATTCTTACCAACTTTGACTTTTGCGATGTAAAAAGTCATCTTAAAAGTAAAAAAAAAATTTTACATACTTTATTCTCAAACTTTTCTAAGAGACGATAATTTTCTGTAATGTTCCAGTCAAACTTGTCACATTTATCTATAATTCTTATGAAATTATATATTTTGTTCTAAATGAATTACGCATAATCCATTACGGTAAATTTACTCTAATACAACAATACTGGAACATAACGAATTATGAATTTAAATAACAACAAGAAGTTGTCCAGTTGTTTTAAATAGTATTTTCAAATAACAAAAGTCTTTCACGAACGAAATAAAGTGTAAGCTTGGTTGAAAGTAGAGGACAATCAATAGTTCTTCGTCATTACGAAGAAGAAGAAGAAGAAGCAGCCAGCACCACCACCACCTTGCAAGTCCACCCTCTCCTCACCCATTCTTCCTCTTCCTCCCCGAGAATGGTCTACGTTTTCGTTCGTTTGGCTGTATAGCCTAAGGAACACGGTCTGAGGCAACGACGGATGACGGAGAGGAAACGTGCAGGACGGACTGGCTTTCGTGGCTCGCATACTGATTGGCCTTTCTCTCTCTCTCTCTCTCTCTCTCTCTCTTTTTCTCTCTTACTCTCTTCTGGCGCACTATCGAAAGGGAACTGGCGATCTTCTGCTTCTCTTACTTTTTTTTCTCCGTCCCTCTGTTTTTCGTCTCAGTCTCTTACTCTTATATATATACTTTTTTTTATCTTTTTCCTTTTTTTCTTTCTCTTTTTGCCAAGCGCGCAGTACAAACTTTGTCGCTTTCGTCTTACAGCGGATTTCTTTGATAAAAGGAGACGGACACAAAAAGAGAAACACGTTAAGGGAGAGAGAAAGCGCGTATAACAGTCCAACCGACGACGAAAATTGTCTTCTCTCCTTTTACTACACACGACGTCGTACTCGCATTCCTTATATTATTCAACTTCCGATATACCTGATCTCGATCTGGCTGTACGTATAATCATTGCTCGATCAAAACGAGCTTGTTACTTTGATCTGATCATAAGTATCAATGTATTTTATGTTAATTATTTCTGTATATAAGATTAAAGTTTTTTTTTGTAATCATCATAATTACTTAAAATTAGAAAAATATTTAGAATAATTATTTTACTTTTAATTTTTTCTAAAATTAAAAAAATTAAATGAGTTTAATATACCAACTATTTCTAAATTTTGATTTAGCATATTAGATTTTTGTCAAAATTAAGATGCACCAATTTATAATTTGATTGGTCCACTACTTTCATTTTTTTTATATATTTCAACCAAATAAATTATAAAATAACGTCAGAATGTGGAGAAGCCCGAGGTTGAGCCAAAAATCGAGAATTGCGCTCAGCGGTGGTATATACCCTATCCGCAGAATTACCTTCTTTGAAAGCGATTAAATGCAAAAGAAAAGGAGAAAGAGGCAAAAAAAGAAGTGTGCGGGGTGAGTGCCAGTTGGAATAAATGCCGGTAGCGCCTGGAGCCATGTTCCAAAAGTGGACGGACGGGCCAGGCGGGCGGGTATATATATATCTAGAAAAAAGGAGAGCTGAACGAGAGCAAAACAGAAAAAAAAGAACGAGAGAAACGAAGGAGAATAAAACGAGAGACGAAGAATATAAGCAGGGAACAAACGAGCGCGCACACACATACATAGATATATGAGCGGGCTCCAAATACTTATCGGAGAGCGTACTTTCCCCGTTTGCCGTGTGCGCGTGTGCAGTCGGCGTAAGTAGGTGCCCACTTGTGAATTGGCTCGTTCATTCTATCTCCCTCCTGCTGCTGCTGCTGCTGCTACTGCTGATGCTGCTCATCGTTCCACTCGTTGGATCATCGGTGCCCGATGCGAAAATTTCATCATTATTATTGCTTATGATGTAAATGATGCCCTGCGGCAGCGATTGTTTCCATCAGAATGATCCGCTGAGCTCTCGTGTGTATATGGGCTGTGCAATGTGTGCTCACTATACTCATGCTATACTGCTACTATACTTATCGACAATGTTCTATATATACCTTTTCAATATGACGATCATTCGTTTTGAGTGTTAAACTCTTGAATTTTTTTTCGTTTTTTAAATTCAATAACAGTTGAGGAACACTTTAATGACAAGATTTTTTTTTGTCAAATATTTAATCGTTTAGATTTGATATCAATTTTTGAAATTTATTTATTAAAAGAGGATGTTGAATGAATGTTTTAGTGATTAAAAAATTTTAACGGAATAACCAAGTGATAATTTTTTAATTTTTGTGAAATTCATAAGAAAATATACAGATTACACTCATGGAGGTAAAGATATCTCCCCCGAGGGTTGAATAATTCGCTTGACTAATTTGGCTTAGATTTTTTTTTACGACTACAATTTTGAGAAGCTTCAAACAAAAACCGAAGCTTGTTTGCCCTTTTCCCTATATATTTTTTTTCGTTTCACCTAGAAGGGTCTAAGATCGTTCTTCTCATAGAAAAATAAGGAAAAAATCATAAGGTCAAACGGTCGTGCGAACTAAAATATAACTGGATAGTGGAAGAAGCTAAATATTTTACGATGCGTGGGCAGTGAGAGGCTGTGTGTGTATATGTATACGCGCAGGTAGAAGCAGGTAAATAACTTCACGTTCGCACCGATTGGTTTAAGTCATTATAGTAATTTTACGGTATACGCGCGTCGAGTGTGCTGATGTTTAGTTGGTCGGTCTAGTCGGATGAATCGGGACACACGTGTGCGCATATATATATGTACAACTATAAGGGAACCTCTACAAGAAAAAGGGAACTTAATTTCATTAGGGATAAAGATCGTCATTATTTTTTCGACGATCCCACCCGAAAATTGCAGCCCGCGAGCTCTCTCCTCTTTTTTTCCTTGAAAATGCGTTTGTACACGCGCCCGCGCGCATCAACACACGTCTCTTATGGCAAAGGTCTCGCTTTTTTTGACGGATTTGATATATCGCGATGTTTATGGGTGAGACCAATTTTCATGAGTATAGCTATAACGCTCTTCAAAGGTTCACGATGCCAATTATCTTCTAACTATATTTTTAAGTAATTACAAATATGTTCGTAGAATTATAAGTTAAATAGGATATTGGTTATATACTATAAACAATTTAAGGCGCCATTGAGTTTAATATTTTTAATTGTAATACAGTATTAAAACGTACTTTAGTGTGGATGTATGATAAATGGATATTCTAAAGATCAAAACAACATTGAATTCTTTATTTATCGATAATATGTCTTTGATAAAGAAATTATCTTCTTTATATCCGAGCAAGATATTTGACTATAAAATTTGCATGATAAACAGTCTTGAACCATACAATAGCTGTACTTCAGGCAATAATAAATTGAAAGCGCATAATTAATTACTATTAAAATTTTTATGAACAACCTTTTATTCCAACGTGAAATCAATTATTTTAAGAGAAAGGATGTAAAAAAGTTTAAACGAAGAGAAATAGGTGGAGGAGGAGAAGAAGAAGGAAAAGGAGGTAACGAAGGATGGAGACACAACGCTAATAATAATAGGGTCGTGAGGAGGGAAGTCAGTGTGCGCGCACATCTATATCCGGTTAGGTCCACATGTGTATGTGTATATGTGAGGATCAAGCTATAAGAGAGCGAAGAGCAAAGTAACGGCGGCGATGGTGGAGGTGAACGATAAATCGGCTATAGATCTGCTGTCACGTAACTCACGTACAAAAGCCACTCGACGATCAAGTTTTTCGTACTTCTTTTGCTGCAAGTATGAAAAGAAAAAGTAAAAGCGAGAAAAATAAAAGGATAGAAATAAGAGGGCGGTTGTAAAACTGTACGGTTCGATGATCCAAGAAGGAATATCATTTAAAGATGATCCAGTCAGAGGCCTGCAATTGAAGACGTAAGAAGAGCGGCATGGAAAAATTGACTCGCATATGTATGGTAAAGTCATGAAGAGAGACTGTGTGTTGCGTGTGCGCGACATTCTTGTGACGAGATATTTTTATCGAATTGCTGATGACGTGTCGATCTATCTCTCTCTCTCTCTCTCTCTCTCTCTCTCTCTTTCTTTCTGCTGCGCATGAATGTACGCTGACGCATGAGAGTTCAATGTATATACGAGAAAGTTTGCGAGTGCGTAATATTTCACCCTGTTCACTGTATTCGAAGTTTCGCTCTCTTCTCGTTAAGTTTAGTAAGCTTCTCTTTTTTTTAAATTTAAGGCCTTCGTTCTTATTGATTGTTTTACTGTCATTGATATTTTTTTTGTTTCATACTTTGTGTTTAAAAATAAAATAAAAGTATTAATCTAATTATTTTAGATTATTTACAAAAAAAAATTTTTTTTTCAAAATTGATTTTTCATACTTTTTGGTCATTGAAAATTACGATGATTTAATGTACGATAATAATGACGTTCACGCGACGGGTGAGAGAGCGAGAAAGTAAGTTCTTTAGACACCAGCACTCAGGAGATATCTCGCATTACTTATAACCTATCAGTCGACCAATCTGAGCTGCTCCCGATCGCGCACAGGTATATGTGTATACAGGGGCTAATTGTTGTCTTTAATTGACAAAGTTCTCAGGCTTGGACTTAAGATAAAACTAGTATTAAGTCCTCCGGGATAACTTTTTAGCTTTATAAATTGACGATCGGGTAAGAAAAATAACGCGGTCGTGCATTCTTTGCTGAAACACTCTCTTATACTTAATGGCTAAGTAATTAACACGCCATGGATACATACGTACACACATACCTATATAAACTGTGTATATACACTTCTCACTAATCATTACACTTAAGAGAAATTTAGTTTTTCCATAAAGTTGTACCGTCAAGTTTTTTAAATACAAGTAATTTATATTTTGTATTTATGTCGACGCTTACTTCCTTTGACGCAATTTTATTATTAATTATTTTTTATCAAATTGTACTTATAGAATAATTAAATTTATCGCGAAGAATAAGCTTTTATAATCTATGCAATTTATAAAAATTCTATAGTTTCATTGAATATTTTGAAATTTCAGTTAAAAATTTTAAAAACACATTAAATCACTTTCAATGATTCATAAAAAATATTTATAGTTTTCATACCAAAATACACACAATAAATTTAAAGTTTCCAGTGAAACTTAGTATTTTCAATGTTAACTCAATAGAAATTCAAATTAAACGTAGCAAATTAATTATAAAGCCAGAAGAAGTAGAATCACATACATACGTATTTTTTTTATCCATGCGAATCTCGAGATGTGTAAGGTGTGTAAGTGCGGCGAGTTAGCTATTGTTACATCCTCCAAGCGCATTACCATTTTAATCATTCTCAGAGGCTCTTGTTTCCATTTACGAATACATTTATCCACCAGCTACCAGTATACACATACGTATGTGTGTATACTTGTAAAAGCGCGTTAGGCAGAAATAAGCAGAAATTACAAGTGCGTTTCGAGTCTCCTTTTTTTTTCGACCCGTTGGAAAGATTAGGCTTGGAGTGTGTGACGTGAGCACACGGCGGTAGGCGACAGCTGTCAAATAAATGTTAAAAAAAAAAAAGACGCTAGCCAAGCGAATTTCGAGTGGAACGGAAACGCTCGAGGGGGGGTATATCCCTGGACTCACCCCCAGCATCCATCTACCTCGCCCCAAAAATCCAGCTCTTTCTCTTACTCACACTCGCGGGACGTTTGCAACCCCCTACCCTTCGTATATAGTAGCATTCAGGGACCGAGTATATATATCCCCAGTGCCGGTGTGCCTCTGGGCAGAAAGTTTCGCGCGCGATTTTCCAGAGTTTCGAGTTTTGGAGCGTTGCGTTTGCGCGAGCTTGGACCCCCCCGTTTGTTTCCAAGTGCTGAATTTTCCCCCTTCCTTTCCTCGCCGCTCTAGGTATGTACATGTATGTGTATACTCTCTGTATGTGGATCGATCGATAAGTCATCGCTGACGGCTTGCCGGAACGAATTTTGCTGACGCCCCATCAGCTCCAGAACAAAGCGAACTGACGCCTTCAAAGTAAATATCTCGATTTTACGAGAGAGAGAGAGAGAGATCTCATCTCTTTTACTACCCTCTCCACACTCTGACTCTCTGTGTGTCCATGCTGTGACACATACACAGCTTCGTTAAAATATCCCTTGCTCAAACAATATCATGAGATTACTCTTATTACTTTGAATTTTACTGTAGTGATTTTATTTTTAATAAAAAAATATAAATTTAAATCTCTCGCTTCTAAATTTTGAAATCAACTTAATTTTTTAAGTACACAAGTACCATGAATTTGCAAATGATATTACAATTACAATTTGTAAAAAAGATGTTATTTATTTTATGCAAATAACAATTTTTAGATTAAAGATAAAAGACGACATACCGGAAAACAATAATATAGCTATTCCCCTCAAAAAAAGTTAAAAATAAAAAAGTGAAAAAAGGACATTCTACACTTCAGATTTTGACACGCTTGAACTACAATTCCAAGATAAACAAGCAATCCTACCATAGAGTAAAATGATAAGAGGGACCACCAAGTATACATGTATATATAGACGACTCTTTGCGTTTGTTGGCTATACACAGTGTCAAAACACAGTCATCACGTGCGCATTGTTTCTCTTGCATTTGACTCTAAACCGCTTGACTGTTATCTTAATTTCGAGCAGCAGCTCGTCTCTTTCATCGAGAGACAGCTCTTGCTTTCTTTCGCTTGGTCGCTCAACAAAGCCATATAGTGTGCGCGTGTGTGGCCATATATATATATATATATATATACTATCATATACGTATATATCAAATGTAAAACTCGTGTCATTGTGGCGTCCAATTGATCGAGATATATATACACACGCACACATACGTATAGATCGCTTTGAAATGAACTTACTCTCTGTACAAGCTCGTTTGAGTGAGCCCACTTTCATCCTTTTTCTCTCTCTCTCTCTCTCTCTCTCTCTCTCTCTCTCCAACTTTTATAATGTACATCGGTCTCCCTTGCTCTCTTTCTGCTTTCTCGCACATACATACATACATACATACATACACAGATCTTTTGTGGGTGCGAAAGCCGCGTGCCAGTATTGCCAGTAGAGCCCGCCCGGGGCGAGAAAGAGGCGCAGACAAGAAAATTTTCAGGGGTGGATTTCGCGCGTCAATAGCTTATTAAGAAGCACTTGTTTAAAAGGCACCCCTCATCGACCGACAGCCTCAAGCTAAAGCAGCCACAATGACGACCAAGTGTCTATATATCTCTTTCTCTATACACCGACTCTGAAAATATAAATGGATGAAGCTACGAGTAGAGAGAGGGCAGGCTGTGCCAAAACCTGTGTGGTGCGCACAGCCGTCGGCATCAGCGGGGTAAACCACCCCTTTGTGGCACGTCGTGTCTACGTAATTGAAGTTATTGCAATATTGTGTCCTGTCAGGCCGTCTGTCCGCGCACGCGCGCCTGTATGTATATAGTATACAACGTTAGTTCTCTCACTCCTTCCATCTCTTGGACGAACGCGCGTCAAGTTTGCGGGATTGTGTAACCCGCCACGCCCGCTTTAATCCCACCGACACAAGCTAATAGAACCAAATATAGAGAACCGAGATAGAAGAGAAAGAGAAAGATCGTTTGTGCTGTGATTGCTAGTCCGCGCATTTTTTTCTCTATCTCTATACTACTTGTTTTTCTTTTTGTTTTTTGTTTCTCGTTTGCTTGTATGACATATATAACTTTTGCTTGATAAGACATCTATATACATGATTAATTTTTCAAGCAATTTTTTAATGGATGTATTTTATCAGTCTTTTTATTAGCAAGGTTTACGTTGTTTATATGATATTAATAATATTTCATAATACGACAGCATTTCAATCTCAATGTAGGTATAGGTATATTTTAACAAAATATAAATCATTCATGATCATTATTAAATGTACAAAGTTTATTGAAATATAGTATAAAAATCGAAAATTAGAAGAGAACAAAAAAAAGTCAAGTTATAGTAAAGAGAAAGTTATAAATTCTAAAAGCTATGCTTGTTAGTCGAGTTTTCAAGTAATTTTTTTTTTTTTTCAGCAAGGAAAGTAGAAGGAAGAGGAGAAAGATGAGTGAAGCTAGAGAAAAGAAAGAGGGTGGAAGAAGATATAAAGGACAGGCAGTAGAGTCGTTTCCCCCTTTTGTCCAACGAAGTAACCATACCATTCCCACTAATGTATGCACCGAGTTTCTCGGCGATGACTCTGGCGCCGCTATGTAGAGAAAAAAGAGAGAGAGAGAGACAGACTCGTATAGAAGCAAGGCAAAAGCAGGGGAGAGCTCGCGCGCTCGTTCGGCTTTATTGAATTTTGGGACCATTCGAGGGAGATTCAGCCCGCACAGAGCTTATATATCTATACGTTGATATGAAGAACAAGAGAGATGGAGGCTTTTTCGAGTAGAAGGACGCTGAAGGAAGGAGTACGAGAGAATATTAAGGCGCCGCGAAAGAATCAGAGCATCAGGACGATGCTCAGATGGAGCTGGATGAAAAGAAAGAGAGAGAGAAAGAAAAAGAAAGAGCGGTTGGTGCGGCTTAGCTGAGGGACGTTGCCAATCAAAATTAATTCGCGTCCCACAGTATTGCTTTTTATGATATAACTGCGGTTTGTTAGCCGTCATTCATGCGGCAGATTCAATTTTTAGCGTGTCATGTTCTGGCACTGTGCCTTCTATTTTCTTTTTTTTTTTATTTTCTAACGCAAAAATCTTTTTGCGGACTTTTCATTGTGCTTGCTCGATTATTTTTCATGTTGTTTTTATAATGGAATCGCTACGAATAAAATACAATTGACGTAGAAAAAAGGTTTTATTTACGTCATATTGAAAATCAATATTTTATATGTTATTTGATCAGAGAATAAAACAAAATTATGGTTAAAATTGCTTTTTCTTTTTTAATAATAAATCAGGTATCACAAATAAAGTTTAATTTTTCTTTGGATAGCAAAACTATTAATAAACAAATGTTATTTAAAATAATTATTGATTTTTAATAATTTAAGAATGTTGTTGACCGGAAGAGAGTTATCAATTTTTATGGCTGATATATGAATCACCAGCATTGCAGCCGTCAACGATAAAGTATATATATGTGTCATATTGGCGCGTGGAAATAAGAAAAACAGGTGTAGCAGAATCTTGAGCCATTGCAAGCTAAGGAAGTAAAGCAAGAAGAAGAGAGTCCCCGTCTATTTGGATGTCAGAGTAGTTGTTGCCGCTATTCAACTGGTTATGGATGGCGCGATAAAGCACGCCGCTGTGTTCTCTCTCCATCTCATACCTATATCCACCTCGAGATACGACCAATTAGCCTGTGTGCCAAGTTATATTTCTGATCGACTGAAGAGACTCGGAGTGAGAAAGAGAGAGAGAGAGCAAGGGCGAAAAAGAGGAATATAGAACGCGAGTAAGCGCTAGTGAAAGAGATGAAGGCGAGGAGAGGTGGCCAAAGTACGGCCAAACGACGTTTTAAGCCGAGGCATTTGAGGGCGCGGAGCACAAAAAAAGACCAACGTGCGCGCGTACATAACTCAGATTCTTGGCTCTGAATTCACGGGGTGTTAGTGCGCTGAAATATTTTCACCGAGCGTGACTTACGATAACCTGCCACAACGTGAAATATGCGCTTCCGGCAATGTTATACGCTGGTATAGGCGGTCGCACATGAGAGAAAGAGAGAGAGAGAAAGAGCAACAGTCCAGCCCCTGGCCCCGTTGTTGTTGCCTCTTTTTCACATTCGTCAAGTTCTACACCACTGCTCTTCCAGCTTGTTGACTTAAAAGCGAAAAACTGCTTAATACTCTCGCTGAAGATAAAAATGGAAAAAAAGTTTATTAAACAACTTTTTTTCAGCAAACAACTTTTCCCTAAACGACCGAAATTTTCAAAGTTTTGACAATTTTCAAGTTAAGCTTTAAAAACTCCTCATGATCTGAAATGCCAAAATAAATTGAAAAAATGTTTTCTTCTACTAAAAATTGTTGTGCCATTTAAAACCTTATTTAAAGTGAGAACCTAAAAATCGCAAAGCTCACAATATGACTAGCATTGAAAATTTACTAAAATACTTTTATTAATAAAATGTTGACGTACCTTCATCATTAGTATAATACTGATTTATTCTGATAATTCTGATCTTGAATCGTTGAAAAATGAACTTAGCTCTACTGTTGTCCACTTCCTTTTAGCACATGTACATTCAAAAAAAGTTTCTTAATTTCTCGAACTTTTTATTCATTAGCGCCCTCTAACTGCTTTATAGTGGCGCCCTCAATGAATTTTACGCAACTTGCATTATGCAACTTTTAAAATCACAAAAACTTAATCCTTAATTTTAAAGAGAATAAAAATATATAAAAAAAAAACAAGCCAATGTTGCTGATATAGTGTCATGCCGAAGCCGGCAGCAATACCCGCCCTTCTCTAACCAGCCGCGACGAGAACTGGCGCGTAGGCTCTAGCGAAATGCTATCTGCGTGCCAAGCGAACGCAAAGCAGCCACGAGGAACCGGCCAGGCGCGTGTACCGGGAGTATGGTAAGTAGCTGCACCCCTGTCGTCGTCACTCGCTCCTGCGCGCTTACCCGGTCCCCTGACCCCCCACCCGCGCGTTGCCGCCCCTCTCGCGCCCACTCACCGCATAGTAGTTGCGCCGATCTCTCGCATAATTTCTCCTGTTTTCTTCTTTCTCCGCTGTACGTGTGATTTCCGAGTTTTACTCATTGGTCCTTTCTAACTCTGCTCTTGCTGGATAATTACTTTTACGTACTTAGGCCCAGGATTAACTTGTCTTCCAACTCAGTCGAAGCTTGACCGAGCAACCCTGAAAGAGTGAGCGAGTACATTGTCTTTAACTACTTCCAAGGGACGAGTCGAATACAATTCTTCTTTTGATGAGCTGGATAAATCTGTTAGTTGTTACTTTTTAAATAAAGTAAGAAGAAAAAATAGATTATTTATAACAATGTATAAAATTTATACAGCATTTGAAATTTGTTGAAAATATACTATTTGTATAATGTATGAGTTTTCCGTACCTTTTGTTGCAATAAATAAGTAGATAAAGTCTTGTTTAATCAGACACTATGTTTTCACTCAAAATGTCTTAATTGTTCGTCAAAGTTCTTAATTAATAACAACAATATATGGATAATCGAATTTACAAATAAATGTTAAACTTGCATCGATTTCTTATTGAAAAATTAATTGACTTGTTGCAATTATTTAAGCAAACAAACAGAAACGTCAAGATTCTTATAATCAACAAAATAGAATAGCAAAAAAAAAAGAAAAAAAGAAAAAATTGCGGAAGGAAGAAGCGCAGACTCGAGTATAAAGTCGGATAAAATTGATTCATTCATTTATGCAAATCCGCACGGTAGAGGCGAGATAAGTGGTTAGGAGCAGTCGTGAAAGGGCGTCGCGATTACAATAATCAGTTGGCAGCGTTGGCGCGCGCGGCAAGGCCCCCCCTTGAATTTTTCGACTTTCATGATGATTAATGCTAGCCATATATGCCCCCGACTATAGTAGGCGCGCAGCGAGACGAGAAGCGTGCACACATACAAGAGAGAGAAAGAGTAAACAGAGGCTAGCGTGACGATTAGCCGGCTCTCGGGGAATCTCGTGATGTGAGACACGTGCCTCAATCAAAACACACATACAACTGGTGGTAGAGCCAGCGGCGGTATACAGCCATAGTATGGAAGAAGAAGAAGAAGTATATAAGGTGCCGCCGATTGTGAGCAAAAGAGAGAGAAGGAAAAGATGTAGCTCACACGCGCTAATGTTAACCTATTATAATAGCGACGCTCTGTCTTTTTTGCATTTTCGCTTCTCTCGATTTGAATACATTACGACGAACTAACTGCTGCTTCTGCTCTGTTGTATAGTTGATGTTGATGCTATACAGCTCGACCGCAACGTGCTCGTATATATATTTAACTGTCCGTCTTTTCAAATGTATCATCACCTCTTTATTAATACTTCACGGAAATTTCGCCAAATGCTTGAATTGATTTGTTTATATAATACGTAGATATACACACAGCTAAGTATATCTTGAATTGATTATTTGTTTGATCTGTATCTTTTTCTTGATGAATAATTGATGAGCTTATAATTTTACGTCTTATTTATGTATGCTCTTCAAACGTACTATTAAAATCGCATCAAACACCTGATTTGTAAAAATTAATGACTCATCGCATATCTGGTAGATTTTTTATTAGTCGTAATAATTACTTAATTATTAGAGTTTAAAGAAACGAAATGATGTTTAACCACTTAAAGTTAATAAATCATAAATGGACATTGATGTGAGTATGTCTCATAAATATATAGCTATGATAAATACAGTCTATAATTTAAATTAGACATTCAACACTTTATTTATATTCATTCAAAAACTCAACAAGAAAAATTTTTAAAAATTCCATCGGCGTAAACAAAGAATAAAAATCATCAATGAATTGAATTTTTTTAGCCCAATGCCAATGCTCCCTGAATACGAGAGTTATATATCTCAAAGTATACTGCAGTTTCTCTTTGTTTTCTCGCGGCTTACTGCAGCGCGATCTCGCTTGTGGGTCTCTTTCTCTTTTTCTTCTTATATACCACCAACCACACACATCCTCGTATAGTCGTGGATGGTCATTGTATAAAATTTCGCGGTGCAATGCAGTGGTGTTGGCTCTTCTTCTTCTGGCTTGATCTTTTTTTTTATTTTTTTGTTCGCCATACTCGGTAGCACCCTTGCTCGATGTCCTCATTATTCCAGCTTTGCAGGCCCTCCACTGAGCCGGTATACTTAGGTGTGCAAGGACCAAAAGCTTCTAAGACGTACGAAAGAAAAAGAGAGATAGAGGGGAGATCTAAGGGGGAAGATGAGAGGGAGAGAGAAGGAGAAGAGGTTGGCAAAGCTGCTCTTGGTGCAGGAGAAAAGTCTCCGCGTGTGCGGGAAGAAAAAGAGAGAGGAGCTAACGGAGAGTGGAAGAGGTAGAGGGGCCCAAGAGAGCGGATAGTAGTAGTAGTAGTAGTAGTAGTAGTAGGAGGAGGAGGAGGAGATGCTTATTAGCAATTGTAATGCACAATCGCGGAATGCAGGGGAACCGGCGATGCCTTGATACGGCGACGCCGGTACACGTGTTCCTTCTAACACGATTCTCGAATCTCGCGCTTGGAGCAAGCCTGGGCTCTGCCGTGTTATAATGTCGCCAGCCTATAGCTCGCTGCTACTACTACTACATATCTACGGCTTCTGTTGCCACAGGATGGCTGTTGGGGCTACTGCCAGTAGCATCGCTGCTTAATCGCTGTTCCTCTTCGCTTCCTATCTTTCGGATTCTTTGAATATTAAGTGCTTGAAAAATTAGTCAAAGTGACTCTTTTTTCGCACGTGCGGTTCAGACTTTATAGTTATTTTGCTGCTGGGATTCATTGCACCTGATTGTGCCAAATCACAAATCTTTTTAAATCGTTTTTCTTTCTTTTTTCTCTTTTTCAATCTCCATTTCTTTGGAATGCTGTGTTTGAATAATAGCACAATTTTTTCCGGAATTTTTTCACCAAAATATTCCAAGTGTTTACGTATTTTATTATTAGAACGATAATAATAATCATAAAAGCGAGAAAAAATAAAAATTAATTTTTAAACATATCTTCAAGAGAAGTGTCTCCAAGTGTCAAAAAATGTACATAGCGGCAATCGATCGTTCCCATGAAAGACATTCTATCAGTCCAGTCGCATACACGATTCGCTTCACGCAAGTCACCCGTGCGAATGGCGCGTTCAACGATCACCACGACTAACGCGAATATAGAAGCCTAGAAAAAGGAGAACGCAAGGGTGCCGCACGTGTGAGAGCGAACATTTCGCTTAGAGCCGTGTATTATATCGGTAGGCAGCATCTAACACGGGCGGTGCGAAAGAGACGCCACATATATGTATACAAGCACTCTTGTACTCTACGAAGCTGCATATAGCTCATATCAGACCTGGCTATCGTGTGTATCCATATACACCGTCGGCCACTTATAGGGGCAACTGCAGTGCACGTGGAAAATGCAACTTACCGCGTTTATATGATGTGTATTAAAAAAAAAAAAGAAGAAAAAAAATAACCGGAGCCGCTCACTTTTGCGCCTACACACCGCAGTTAGCTTGCGTTTAGTCAGATTTTCTCTTTCTCTCTCTGGTACCGCGTGAATTCTACTGCAAGCCAGAGAAGCGACAATAATATGCGGGATTCCGAGCGAACAGCTTGGTGTATAAGGAAATATCATCTCTCTTGCGTTTGCACCGGCTGTTGCTACTTGCTCTCTCTGTGTGCTCTAAAGATTTTATCGTACACCGCGTAGTACAAGTAGCGCGGAGAACTAATATTTTATATTCCTTCTTGGCTTACATAACCGTCATTTTTAATATTCAAATTTTCTATTCGATTCCAACGAGCGCTTTAAGCTTTTTTGGAATTCGAGAAAACTCCGATTTTTCGATATGATTTTTAAGAGTTGTGAGACTTTTGCTCACGTACTTATACGTTTTAAAACGTTGAATTGTTGAAATATTTGGATATATTGTAACTTTATCTTTAAAACTGAAGATCATCAAGTGAAAAATAAAAAAAATTAAAACTTTAAAATCAAATTTAAATATTTGTCAAGATAAGCGTAATTACAAAACTACAAAAGTAAATAACAAAGTTTTTTGATCTAAAAGAGAAAAAAAATGAAATCTTTTTTAAATGCTCTTCTTTCTAATTAACTTGGTTAATTAAACGATTTCCTGCAAGCTGACGGGGACAAAAATAAATATCTGATTGAAATATGCACATACCAGACGTGTCGGATTAATTGTTTTAATGGTCGTCGTCGTCGTCGTCGTAGTCGATGTTGTGTCTCCGTAAGCCATTAGGAGTAGCAATAACAATAAAGAAAGCGAACAGGTTCTGTTAATGTTACCACGTGAGGAAGCAGACATTCGATTCCATTACAGGAAGGGTTGACGAGATAAAACGATCCCGTGAGACTACGTAAATATACCATCCCTAACCTTAACATATAGATAAGATATAGTGCGGGAGCATAAATTGAAAAAGTTTCGTTAAACTTTATCTTTTAATAATTTATATTAAATTATAATTAATTTCTTTAAGATGTAGAACTATACGTAAACGTGTAATTTTCAAGAGACAGATTCTTGAAAAATAAACTAATATACCTGGCATAATCGTGCATTTTATATTTTAGAACAAAATTAATTTCATTAAATTTATTTAAGCATTAATAAAGCATTTGATAATGAAACAAATAATAATTTTTGACAAAGATTTAATGAACGACGAAAAGAAAAATCAAGAATGCATATATATATAATATGAAAAGAAAGTGTATATAGAGGGCAGAACGAATGAAATTTTCCACTCATCTGCTAGCCGCGAAGCAATTTTCTAGCAGCCCTTATATAAGCAGTAAGAGCAGCGTGGCGCGTGACGTTTGATGTCGACGAGCATCATCATCCCTCTACACGCAGGACACGCAAAAGACCCCACCCACAATATACACCAGACTATCTTTCTCTTTCTCTCACCCTGGTATCCCTTCAGGCACGTTAACCCAGACTGAATGGACCCGACGCTAGAAATGAAGGGAGAGGAAGGTGGAAGAGAGGTAGGTTTTAACTTGCGGGGTGACTTACCCCGAGCGTTATCTATTTTGACAGCACGCCACTGCCGCGGTCTGTCGCGGCTATATACGCTCACACCGCACACCACCACTGTACGTTCTCTCTCTCTCTCTCTCTCTCTCTCTCTGGCTCTCTTCTGGGTAATTGCGTTTTAACTATAAGCCTATCTGCACGCGCTCGTTCATTCGCCAGCTATTGCAAACCCTGTGTGTTATAGAATGGCTCTTTTCCTCGGGGCTACTTTCTTTCTCTCACTCTCTCTTATATTGACTCACCCCTCAGCTTGACTTTTTTGCCTCGAGGCTTTTGCATCGACTCTCCCGGTCGATATAAAAAGTTTACTTTATCTAGCATTTATGCTAATTTTTTATATATTTTTTTTTTATTTTTAATAGCTTTTTAGTGATTCTAGTATAGTCTTTTGATGTATTTTGTTAAAGTCTTCATTAAAGTTATGACAATTGATTTTATTGTAACATATTTATTTTTGACTTCTTAAATCATGTGACAAATAATAAAAAATAAACAATAAATATTTTAAATACATCAAGAAGGTCAAAAGCAACAGGAAGGAAAAGAAATACGCAGACTTCGAATCAGAAAAAGGAACGAAGAGAAAGAGAAGATCAAAAGCTTTAAAAAAAAGTCAAAAGAAAGGAGAAAGAAAGAGAGAGAGAGAAAAGCTTTAGATATAAAGAAAAAGAAATGATTTGGTATTTGGCATCAGCATTGCTATCGTTGCTCGAACTGACGCAAGTGTCCGTTAAGCTAAGCGGATCCTCGATAATCCGGATTACGTATTTGCACTGTCATCTCAATCTCTCTCTATTGCGAATGCTACACGATTCTGAGCTGTCAAAGACTAGTATTTGCTTGACGACAAACATCGATTCCTCAAGTATATTTCCACTCGTCGGATAAATCAAATTATATTTACAGGTATATCTTGTTTACCGATGTCGAAGTGTAGTCTATATATAGATTATTTGGAGAACTGTTTTGATTTTATTGTCAGGCAACTAAATATTTTTATGACGATGTGAAGTGAAATATTTTACTGATAAACACTAATTTGATAAATAATTGAATTTGAAATATTTTAATTTAATATTGAAAGAAAAATATTCGAAAATAATAAACCGTTTCAAAAATTATAAGATTTACGTGTCTAAGAGCACCTGGTAAGATTTTAGAATTCCACCGATAGATCGTCAACTGTCTTATATATCTAGGCACTGGAGAACATCCCACTGTTATAAATAAGGATTGGAAAAATAAAATGTAGCTTCTGTAACAATGAAGTTCTGTATGATTTTTGTTAGTGATTTATACGTACAGCACGGACGTGTGCATAATGCGATTTTTCGCGGATCGATATTATATGTGTGTAGTTTATAATATAAATATATAGACACGTGCGTTAGCTAGCGCTCACCTCCAGTGGCCGATCTTTAAATGCTGCCATTAGCAATTGCGTGTGCTTTTGGGAAGAACGGGTTGAAGGAGAGAGAGTGAGAGAGCAAGAGACAGATAGAGATAGACAAAGTTGGAGCGTGCGTGCACGCGACAGAGAAAGAGAGCAAGAGAAAGAGTGCGAGAGAGATAGAATGAGAGAGAGAGAGTAAAGTAGAGTAGAGTCGGCGCCCGATCAAATGAATATGATGAAAGAGTGGCGGCATTAGGAAAACGTGCCGTGCATACTGATTTGCGGCTGATTGATTGGACCCCTTTACCAGCCAGCCAGAGCACAAAGCTGCATCCGCCACCCTGTCCCCTTCCCCCCCTCTCTCTCTCTCTCTCTCTCTCTCTCTTTCTCCCGGAGACGCAGAGAAAGAGAAAGATAGAAAGATAGAAACTGAGTGGCTGAAGGAAGGGAGAGAAAGAGGGAGAATAGAACGGCAGCAGCAGAAAACGGGCCGGGCAAACCTCGTTGCCGATATTATCAAGCGTTCCATTGTTGTCGCGCGGGCGCGCTCGTTCACCCCGTTACTGCACGGGTGCGCGTACCGCACCAGCAGCTATATCCCGGGCTGCTGCTACTACTACTACTACTACTACTACTACTGTGCTCTCTTTCTCTCTCTCTTGTGTGTGCAGCTTCACCGATGCAGAGCGGAGGGCCAGTAGCTGAACACCAGCAGCCATCGTTTGAGTATAGAGAGAAAAAAGAGAGAGAGAGAGGGCGGTATATATAGAGGGACTTTGCTCTGCGAGGGTGGTGTTTGGAATGAGATTTGGGGGGGGGGGAGGGGAAGGGAGAGGACAAAAAGTGAGAGAGAAAGAAAACGCGTTTACGTTCGCTCGCGGGCGCGCGCCCGAATGCTCTCTCTCTCTCTCTTTCTCGCTTGTGTGCTGGTGCGCGAGAGGCCGAACGCGAATTTCACAGGTTTCCGCAGCTGAGATCAAGATATGTTTACATTCACTTTGTACCTCGGTAATGGCGGAATAAGAACAATGCAAAGAACAAAAAAAAGGGAGTTGAAAGTGATGGGAGGAGGAGGAGAAGTACGGGTGTGCGCGCGCGCGCCCTCGTATGCGCAGTACTGTGCTCGCGGAAAAAAAAAGGTAGATTTCGAAGCGATAGCTTCAGTGTGCTTGCGCACCAATCCAAAGAAAGAGAAAGAGAGAAAAGAAAAAAGTCCGGGGTTTGAATTCTTGAAAACGATATGTAGCGGTGTTGGTGATGGTGATGGTGCGGGTGGTGGTTCTAGTGCAAAAGAGGCTTTTTCTGGGTTTGCATTTTCGATTCATGTGGCTCTCCTTCTCGCGGCTTCTTTTTCTTTGCTCTTCTCGACACCCACCCATATTCACCCATCTTTTACAAACGAATCTTCTTTTTTACCCTTTTTTTTTATTTCCGATGTCCCAGAGAGACCTTTTTTTTGTAATTGCGCGCCTTACGTGTTACGTATATTTGCCGAACTTGAGAATTCATGTGGACATAGATGCTATTCTTTCAAATTGTTTCTTTTACATGTGAGCACACATTTCACAAATCTCCATGAAATCTCTAATATGATGTAGATATATCCTTAGTAGGTATACTTTATAATAGAATCTAGTAAAATTATATCTACATCTGCATCACGCACTAAAATAAAAATTTTTGATTTTGTAATGTTCCTTTACCAAGCATGATTGAGCCACGAGCCCAATTTCTTCTCACTTTTTGACTGGTACCTAATCAGTTGTTGATAATGTAACTCAAGCTTCCACATTATTTCACACACACGTGTCTCTAATCACATGATTTTATCTACTTTGTTTTGTCACATATGATTTTATTACATACAAAACGATAAAAAAAATTTGAAATTTATTTTGTAGTTAAGTTTACTATCTGTGTACTGAAGTGTAAGTATATATTAAAAAGATAAATACGCATTTCCAGTTTAGAAAATACTTTATGACTTTCCAATATAAATTTGTGAAACGAGCAGTGCAAGAGAAAATGACGTAAGCGTCAAGCCGTAATATGATCTGAGACAGAGCAAATAAAAAATCGGTAAAATCGATGAAAATCGAAATTTTCTTGAACAGCTATGTGGAATAGTCTGCACAGTTCGGAGCTTTTTGGAAAGGTTTAAAATAGAAGTTCAAACGACAAACTTTAAATTTAGCTACGTTCGAACAAGGTGTCTTCATTAAATTTGTTGTAAAATGACCTGGGACACATCGTAGATGACTAGTTCCTGATAAACCAGCGACACTGCGCGGTATAAGTTGATGAGAGAAAAGTTCAAGGAAGGCAGGTTATAAAGAAGCGTTGGTTAGTTTTGTCATCCACAGAACAAAGTTTAAAGAGGAATAAAGAAAAGACTGCTGCACAGCAGTAGGTGCGTATATACAAGAATCGCTCAGCTGTAACGTAATTGTTTTTGACGCGGTAATTTTACAGTGTCGTGCGTAGAGCTCGACTCGTCCGTCTGTCTCTACAGGACTATGTATATTATACGGGGGTGTGCAAGCGACATGGTGGCGGCCGAAGTGTCGCGATAACTGGTCGCTTTTATTTATTTTTTTTTCTTTTTTTTCTGTACGCATAGCAGAGCAGAGCAACTTGTGAACTGCTGGCGCTTCTCTCTCTCTCCCTCTCTTCTTTTTCTTTCGGCTCGTATCCCTTTGCTTATCCTCTTTCTTTCTCGGCAGCCAGGCTCCGGTTTGACAGCTGCCTCCAATCAGAGAAGCATCAACCGCAAGACGGACGTCGTCGTCGTCGTAGTGGCTGTCCAGCATCCTCGTCGTCTCGAGAGCCGATAAAAAAGTAATGTCTTCTCCCTTTAACTTCTGCTGCTGCAAAAGAGATGTCCTCTACTGCGAGCTCTAGATATCTACCAAGCGCATGCCGGTGTCCGGAGCATCAATTAGAAAAACGATGATCATACCGCGAGAGAGAGAAAAAGAAAGACCGACAGATTCTTTTTCTCTCCCTTTCTCCGCCATTCAAAAGTCCGCGCGTGCACTATATACATACACGTGTGGTTTTATAACACATATGCCCGTGCTTCAGGACGTCCGATCTTGATTTGTCCCCCTGCAGCAACCACTGCTCTGTATATATACTCGTCGTCGCTTCAGGTATGTAGAGCTTCGCTGCAGGCAGGAGCCGTTGATGGAGTGAAAAATCTTGGAGAGGCTCGTGGCTGTGAGCGCGAGCCATGGATAACTCGTGACGTCGTGACTGCTGCTGCTCTTACTGATATTCTCCTCCTTGCTTTTTATGTACCTATTACTTGCTCTTGTTTTCGACTTTTCTGGACGTAATTGCTTGGCTGCGCGCTGCGATATTATGACGTTTGTACGTACCTATACGATGGTTACGGTCGTATGTATTCTTAAAGATTAAAGGTATAGGATTAATTGCATTTGTAACCGACTCCTTCATCTCTACGTAAACATATCAGATCTTAATTTTTTTTATTTCTTGATTTATTGCTCGATTTGTTTGTGTATGATAATAATGATGATGAGAAAATTTGAACGATTCGTCGTTTAATCGCATCTTAAGCTTGATGAAGATTAATTGAGTTACGATTTTTCTATCTTATTTCATCATATTTTCAATCAAGTAAATCAAGGCTATATTGATATTAATATAAATGATATAATGGCTATGATGAATTGAAAAAAAAAATAAAATTGAAAGTTTTCTTTGAAAAACGAACGCTGAATATCTCAAGAATATTTACAATTTGTTAAAAAAAAACTGTACAATAACTAGATGATTTAGCACAACATTTCTTAACGTCTTGTAAACAAAAATAATTGTTAGCATTAGTTATTACGCAGACGCTGCGGTAGAGTACAAATAATTTAAACAATGGTGTATTAAATTTATTAGTGCAGCTTAACAAAAATGCTCGTCTCGTTGAACGAGAGTAAAGAAGAAGAAAGAGAAAGAGGGAGCAAAGAAAAGAGATAAAAATAAAGTAGAAGAGAAATAAGGAGAAAGAAAGGCAAAGAGAAAGGAGAGAGGAAGATAAAAAGGGAAAAGAAGGCGAGTACTTGTTGCGGGAGAAGCTGCACCGCCTGAAGGAATATCGGCTCTCCTTCCTTCTCTTTCTCTCCTCATATTCTCTTCCCATTTAATTCTCCGGGCGTTCTCGTCTACCGTCATGCGTACTCTCGCAATCTGTAGACGCGCGAGGGATGAACGAGGAGGAAAGCGAGCTGAGAAGAGCGAAGAGTAAAAGGACGAGGAAAAAGAGTAGGAGGAGAAGGAGGAGGAAGAAGAGTTGCTTACCGAATGAATGTATGTGTATTCCTGTGTATACCCAACAAAGAAAAGATAAAAAAAGGCCCCAAGCGCGAGAAGGATAGAGGTAGGAGAGGAAGACCAGAGGAACATCAAAACGTCGACGAGGGCAGCAGAAGCAGCAGTATAGCAAGTCGTTCGTGATGCCCGGGAGCTAACTCGCGGCCGAGTCCGCCAAAGTCATTTTGTACAGGGGGCCCATATGCAGCAGAGTAGCTGCAACAGCAATAGCAGTAGTGGTACCAGCAGCTTCAGCAGACTACGTGTATTATAGCGTATATATGTATTCGAGCGAGAGAAGGCGAAACTCTTTCAGGGAGTTATCTCAGACTCCCCCCCCCCACACCCCCCCCACCCTTCCTGCCCCTCATCAACTGCATACCAAAGCTTTGCCACTCGATCGGAAATTATTCTTTGTTGATGGCAGAGATAAAGAGAGCGAGAGAGATGGATGCAGTCTGTCTTTTTATTTCTCTTGTTCTATCTCTACTCATGATGCTCTTGTTACATAAGTCTACCTGGAGATAATTGACTTTTTTCAAACTCCAATGCGACACATTATTATTGTTGCTGTTGCTTACTTTTTAACCAAACGTTCTTAGCTTATACTTTCTTTTGGTTTTGTTACTTCTCAAAAACGTTTAAATTAGAAACTGTTCAGATATTTTATATATTCATATGTAATATATTTCGTGACCGAAATTCATCAAGCATTACAGAAATATGCAATAAATAGTTTTTATAAAAATAATGTTAAACACATGTTAAAAGAAGAGAATCATTTTCTGGCAAAATAGAATACAGTATAATAATTTAGTATCATTACACTTTATAAAGCTTGAAAAACCTAATTTATCCAAATTTTATTTTACTAAAAAAAAAGTTCTTAAAAACAATAACCATACGAAATATTAATCTTTTTCAAATAAAAATATGTCATGTTTTAGTAAAAATATTGTGCAACCAATATTATAAATAAAACATTGTTAAGCGATGTATCGATTATAGGATAGTTGAAAGGAAATGTCATTTCGATGTATACGTATGTACAGTATACATAGATTTAATCTTTCGCATATACTTTGTACAGTTACTAGTTTTAAAGTTATTTGTGATGCACATATACGTATACGTATATATGTATGTATAAGCTCTTAGAGAAAAAACTATCACGCTTAGATGTTAAGGCGAAAGCCTTTGATGCACAAGCAATGCGCAGTGTATGTGCGTATTTAAACGTGTAGATACGTGTGGTCGTGCTTGTATATGTATACCTATATAGGATGCAGGAGAGGAGAGTAAGAGCGAGATGTGTGAGCAAAGCATCGCGGTAGCCACGTTCAGTGAGATGGGATTGCACGATAGGCTGCGTGTCGAAAATAGAATTATAATCTGATAGGCTCATTGTGCCTCGAGCCACTCCGTCCCTCCCTGCTATCTCTTGCTGAGCTACAACCACCACCACCACCACCACCGCCAAACTTACCTCAGCTATATACCAGACTCTCAACCTCCTTCAATTTTTATTCCTTTTTTTTCTTTCTTTCTTTCTTTCTTTATTTTTTCTTTTTTATTCATTCTTACTAACTTTCTCTTCATTCTTTGACGACGTTATATTTTTTTTTCTATCAATATGTATCTGTATTCAAATGTATTGTTATTGTTAGTGTCATGATTTTTGAAAAATGTATTTGAAGTATTTTTTAAAATGACATTATATATTGAAATAAAAATATTGATGGATGATATATCACAAGTAAAAATTTTTTTGTGAACTAAAAAAAAACTGAATTTTACAAGCTATTTATGTATAAAATATATAAAGTATAAAAAAGAAGTATACTTTAATCCCTATCTATCATAATTTGCGTGTGTAGATACGTGCATGACCAATGGAATTGCGATTGTAAAGAAATTAGAGGGACGTTAACGGTTTCCGGGTACAAGGTCTTCCGGTCGATATTCGTCTTCTGGACTGGACCTTATATAGATATAGCCATGCTTATATTACATTAGAAACCAAGTGACCCTACGTGGCGGAAACATTATACATTTATCTACGTCCCTCTAACCTTTTCTCTCGCCCTCATTCGATTATATACTTTTACGATGTGTGAGAAAAAAAATTACCCTCTTATCTACTATTAAACTTTTTTTTTGTCATCAGATATTTTCTTAAAGAATTTATTTTCTAAAATTTTAAACATTTTACAGTTATAATGATAAAGTTAATAACAATTATTAATTTTTGAAATTTTTTAATCTGTGATAGCCTAAGGTGACGATTCATACAAAATTATTTTCCCTTGAACAGTATTCTGAAACGAATAATTTATCATAATATAATTGAATATCATACCTGAAAAGTTGAGATTATCGCATTCAAATGATCTAATTATTGCTTGCATTAATTTATGTTCCATTTCAATAATTATATGTATGACAACTATCTCCACTGGTTTTAACGTCAATTATATAAAACAATATCATTTAAATAATAAAATATTATTATTGAAAGATACACCGATTTATTTGTATTTCAGCAAGTAAAATAATAAAAAAAAATATATTTAAAATTATTATAATCATAACACTAAAAGTTATAATTTAAATTTAATTATCTCTTTCTGAAAATATTGAAACCTAAAGATTTCCATGTTCTAAAAACCAGCCGAATGTCAGATTGATTGACCATTTCAAATGATCAGACAAGCTATTTTGAAAAGGTGTCGGACTCACACACACAGCAGTCCTATCTGCCAACCCGACACAACAACTGCGTCCCGAAGTTGGGATCTAAATTGGGAGGGCTTGTACCTCCTCGCGAACGGACGACAGCCAGCAACGCTCGCTATGGGCAAATCCAGTTTAGCATAGAGTCGGGTTGGATTTTTGGCTCAGTCGAAGTCCACTGCCTCCGGCTTGTGTTTAAGGGTGGCAAGGGGGAGGAGAAGGGGGTAGCCTGCTGCGCGAAAACACAGGCGTGCATTCGGCACAGCGAGTAGTACAGCAAGAGGCGACGAGTAAGCGGCCGCGGGGCGCGTGCAAACAGCCAGCCGCTGCAGCCGAGCGAGCAATCAGCGCGTACCACCCCTCTGCGTTTCAACCCCTCCCCCCTATTTCTGTACCAAATTCGCTGGGATGTGACCACTCGCGCGTGCCTATATATACATATACGCATTCGTGTGTGGATCTGCGTCGCGATTTGGTACACCCTCCGGCTTTGCTGCTGCTGCTGCTTTAGCAGTTCACGTTCGTCAATGTGGAGGTAATCAGCGCCAACATGTGAAGTGCGTGAATTGTTGTGTATTTAAATATATATATCCGTAGGTGAAAGAGGCTGATGCTTAATTTTCCTTCTCTTTTCGCTGGTAAATATTTGCTCGTGAAAAATGTCGAGTATGAAGCACTCATTAAAGTACCTTTGTTGCGATTAATTATCTTTCATTTGTGATACTTAAAGATTGCTCTGAGAAGTATTTTATTTACCTATACTGTAAAATACAAGACTATTACTAATCATTTTTTCTAATCTATAAATCTGTTATAAAAAAAATTTATTGACAATTTGAAATTGTTATTTCTAAATTAAATATATATATATATATATATATACTCATTTTGAAAAATGCCAAAGATAATTTCTTAAGTAGAGTATTTAGAAGATCTCCAGTGTACGCGTACACACATAGAGCAGAAAGCAATCAATTGTTTAGCGAACGGGTGGTCACGGTTAGGCAGTATATATATACTATATATGCTTCTAGTGCTTTCACGTCGGACGTTGCAGCAGCAGCAGCAGCAGTACGTTCCGATTGATCAACACTGTCACTGAATTAGACTCGGGCGAGATGGGCATATTGATTGGCAATCAGTGTCGAGGTCTGCTTCTGGATGGAAACGCCTCGCCATCACAAACAATCCCCATGTCTCTCTCTCTTCCTCTCTCTGTATGTGTTACCTCAATGCACACACACATAATACGTACACTCGTTTCTCTTCCCAAAATCTATCTGTATCCACATACGTGCGTGAATTAACCAGTTTTTTACTTATCTGGATATTATTTTTAATCAAAATCAAAGCCACGTCTTTTTAATCAATCTATTATAAATGTATTTTGTACAAACAAGCTAAAAAGTATACGTTTATTTATACAAGTATGTCGAATATACAGTTTGAAGAACAAGCGTTATTAATTTATTTGCGAGAAAAAGAGAAGAGAATAAAAGAAAATAAAGGTAAAAAACTATTACTTTTGCTCGTATAATCTGCTGCTGTTGCTTTTGCTCTGCGGTTCGAGTTCAAGTTTTACGACGAACAAAATTGTTAGGAACAGGTGTTAGATAAATATTTATAAAGCTGTAAAGCAAAGCTGGTAGTCATAACCCGGCTCAATTACGAGCAAGTGATTGAGCGAGTTTTCCCAGAGAACCCACAACCCGAGGAGCATCTTGTGAAAAACGCGTAGTACTGCAAATGCTTTGGCTTAGAGGAAGGCCAAGAGCAGTTTTGTTTCAATATATTTGAAAGTCAAAAGCGAAAGTCAAGGAGAAGCTCTATCTACTGCCTAGTCTTTAGACTGGAAATGATGATTTCGAACTACAACTAGAGTAAGGGTAATGGACCTCTTTGGCTATTCGCACTGGCTCATCTTGCTTCTTACAACAAAATATGCATTTCCGCGTGAGTAGTAGAATCCAGATGATGTAACAGAGAGTAAAGCATAAGTTTCCGGGGCTCCCATGGATTTTAGTGCACTACTTCGCAGTAGTACCTATATATACAAGCTGAGCAGCAGCAGCAACAACGTGTTAAGGCATCGATTTGTCGCTCGTAAAACTTGGCCGCGGCTACTTGTCTATGCGAATGAAGAGCAATTCCTATCCACTTGTACATTCAACTCTTCAAACTCGGGACCATTTGCAAATGCCATTTTCCGCTACGCTCGGGGAGTCCGAGGCATTTGCTTGAAGAAATATTCACTACCAGTAAAGAAAAATGTTCACATAGCCCTTTACTCTAAACCCCCCATCTATGAATAAACGTTTCTCGATTTTCCATATAGCATGGACATGGCAGCAGATCGGAAATTTGCCGAGTAGTATTTATAGTCGATGATGGCCGAGTAGTCGCTTCAAGATGCTTGCGCTTTTAGTCTCTTAAACGTAGCAAAAGAGAAAAGGATTTCGCACAAATTCTCAAGGAGTAGGAAAGAGAATAGTCGAGCTTCCCTTCTTCCTTTCTTTTTCTTACTTGTTCTCTGATACCTACCCGTCATCCCTCGATGCGCTCGAGTAGTCCGGGAGACTTTTGCTCTCTCCCAAAGTCTTATGAGCTCTTGTGGTAAGGCTGTTATATATACGCAAAGAGAGAATACTTTAAGCCAAGTTGCGCACGTATTGATGGTGCAAAAGGATGCGCTACTGATACCCATTGACTACTACTCCCCCCCCCCCCCACCCCGTCCTACTGTTGTTAAATGCAGGGAATTTTCGTTCTATATACTCTCTTTCTGGATGATGGTGGTGCTGTGTAAGAATAAGGAGAAAGGTTAAGGGCTATCGTAAAGTATCGGCCTGAATCTTGAGAATCGACAATTTTGCCGAACAAAGGAGGATATATATCTGCCGCGTGTATTGAGTATAGTGCTTCTTTATACATACCGAGGAATTCTTCTTCTTTATCGAGCATGAGCCTTACTATGGATTGACTTTCTAATTTTGACGGGGTTATATTGCCAACTGATCGTCTCTTTTACTTCTTCTCTCTTCTCACAATTTTAGAATGAATATATACACCCTTGTGCTCTAGAAGAGTTTTCATAGAATGAATAAATTTAAAGAAATTCTATGCCGTGAGAAATTGACGATTTGCAATAAATTGTAAATATATATATGGCTAACAGTATAATATTTATATTGCTGTTATTCGCAAGTTCAAAAGAATTTTCATCTCTTATTGCATTCGGTATAAATTTTTTCCAAATTCCGTCAATATTTTATTTTTTTTGTTTTTTTTCCTAATAAAATAAAAATGATCTTATAGTCTCATAATAACTTGATTAATAGAAAAGCAACAAAAATAGAATGAGATTAATACATGAAAAATCTTATTGTAGCATCTTGGAAAAATTCTATGAGGAAATCTAATGGTCCGTAAACAAGTAAGCTAAAACTAATGAGATAAAGCTATTAAAGCAAGTTCCATGCCATCGTAGTCATGTGAGCAGCTTTGTAAGTGGCGTCTCTTTTTCTGTTGTATAAGGGGGTTATATGTATAGGGTATGTGGGATACGCTCAGGCTAACTCTTGGGACGAAGATAAGCTGGCTGACATCTCCCCCTTTCCCTTCTCTTCTACCACAAGTAAGGCGAACGGTAGTATAGAGCCGTGATTGTCGATAGTGCCAAAAGCAGGGAGAAGAGAACGGCTTCTTTGGAACTTACGAAAAGTCACTTGATCTCTCGCAAATTCGTCGAGGCTTCCACTTACTCTCTTTCTTACTTGCTTATTTTTTTTTCTTTCTCCCTCTTATTTGAGTTCATCTCTATCTCTTTCTCTCTTCGTACTTTTGCGAGAGGGAATAAGGGAGACAGAGGGGGAGATGAGAAGAGGAGGACTTAGGGACATACACATAGGCGTAGCGCCAGAAAACAAAGTTACCGCTGACGGCTGCTACTTTGGCCGTTTACTATTGCTATATATATGCGTATAGGACTAAGCGCAAAGCCAACACTTCTTTATAGCCCCGTTAAATGAACTTCCTTTACTTTTATCGTCAGGGACGGGTCATCGAGTGCCAGACCTCATTCGGATTCGATTTACGGGCAGCTTGTATTATATTCTTGCACTCATTCTAGTTTTTGCTACTTGCTACTTTTTCCACAATTGTGTGTACAGAAAAAAGGAGATGAAAAGCGTGTTGTCCTATCGTCTTTTGTTGGAGACGGATTGGGCTATTTACACTGTGTGGGAAACTTCGATCTTTCTGATATTTGATATCGGAAATACTTTGTGATTGGGAGATTGATATATGACTTGTGATACATTTGGAAGATTGATTTTCGTAATTTTACTAGTGGTTGACAAATTAGTTTGATAACTTTATTGTCTGTTCACTAATAACTTATTAACTATTAATATTAAAATTTATGCAAGGTTTATAATTTATTATACTAACATGGAAAAAATAAGTGATTATACATAGTTTTATTTGATAATAACGAAAAATTTAGGTGTTTATGCATTATATTGCAATTATAAAAATTAAGAGCAATTTGTTGTTTTAATAATGTAAAGGCTTTTTAAAGATATTAAATAGCTGAGTGAGTTATTGAATGGTCAATTAGGAAAGAAGAAAGCAAATAGACGAGGATCTGAGGTGGCTCAGTCGATTGAGCGTAAGCTTTGCAATCTACGAATCGTAGGTTCGATTTCAGTGCCTATCATATTGAGCTTCTCAAGTCCTAACCGAAATTCCTTCAGTTGAATGTCGAAAAGGTTTTAAATGTGAATTTTATGTAGTGCAGCTTCTCCTTCCATTTTTTGATATATCTAATTATATGTTAATAATTATATTTTTATTTTTTAATTTATTAAAGTGACAATAATCAAGATTTAATATTGTTAATAAAAGCTTTTCTGTTTCTTCAACTTTTTCTCCGTTTACAATTTTTTAAATCTAAAAAAAAGAAAAAAATGAGGCATCATAAAAAAAAAAAAATTTTACCGAAGCTGATTATAGAAAAATGAAGGAGAAAAAGAAAAGAAGCATACGTAGCAAATAACGTGGGCACCGATCAAACTTATATGGAGCCAAAAAGAAGAAAAGAAGAAGTTGAAACGAGGCTAAAGATGGAAAAGAAGAGAAGGAAGCATAGAATGGTACTCTGTCTGTAGCAGCAGAAGCAGGGGAGGACTTGCACGGTAGCAGTTTCCCAAACCACTGCCATTAATAACCTGGCAAGATTATAAGCTGTTGCAGCTTGGTATATACGTGAAAGCTCGCAGGAGCTATGCGACGTGCGCGAGAAAAGAGGAACAAATGGAAGAAAATGGTAAGGAAGAGAGAAGAAGAAGAAGAAGAGTCGCGTAACCAGACTGCCATTTAATATCGCTCGAGAAAGAGAGAGAGAGCTGAGAAGGCTATACCTGGCCTAACGGCCACCCGACTATTTGCTAATTTCTTTGGAATGTTGCAACTCGGCTCGTCTCTCTTAGCTGGGCGGTAAAGAACATTGCCGCATGTCGTTGTTTTATTTTGGCTTTTCGCTGGGGTTCGATGCGTCGAGAAGAAGAGTCTATATGGTATATGTATAACGTTTATTATTACGTTAATACTTCATCGTTATTTTAATACTGGGATTTAGGATCGATCGAGATGCCGAAAAAAAATTTTGGAGAATAGGGCAAGGAGGGGTTTTGATATGGAAGCCGCGTACGTGACGCGAGCAAATTTCGTAAGATATTGACGCTGCGAGGGATGACTAATCATCGTGCGCAAGTAATTGAGCTAGTTAAATCTTAACCCCTTCTTTTTTTCCCTCTCTTCCCTTCTCCTTTGGCTTCATAAATTTAAAATTCGTTATAAACTAACTGCTACTTATTTCATTTCTTTTCGGAAATTTTGCCTGCCCGATATACTTTACAATGAATCATTTTTGATAACGTATGATTAAAGTTGATAGCGAAATTAAAGAAAATCGACGGCAAACTACTTATGAAATTTAGAATACACGAGTTTTTATTTTTCATATCCCGACATATTTTAAAGTACTTTAAAAATTAAAATTTAATTTAAAAAAAAAGTGATAAAATGTAAATTACTTTATAAAATTCTAAGATTATCAACAACTAAAAGCACAAAAGTGATAAATTCTAATTCAAATTCAAAGCATGTACCAACTGGACGTAAACAGTTATCTTTAAAAAAAAAAAAAATAAAGTAAGCCACAGCAAGGCTATCAATCCTAAAACATCGTCCAGTTCTTGAATGAGAAATCGCTCGTCAGACTCAAAAGAACGCAACGATTTCAATCGAGCATAGGATATCAATCTACATACACACACAGATACAAACATAAATCGATCTCAGTAGTTCGTATAGAGAAGAATGCGATGTATATGGACGTTGACATTCACCGCGACAACATGGAATGCTTAGGTATACATACACCCGCACTGCCACCCTGGCATTTGATGCTGTGCCCCGGAGATGTCAGGCAGTTGGATGAGTAGGACTCTGAACATACGATGGCAGTAGCAGCAGCCGTAAACAGCACAATGTGATATTACGATTCAAGCAGTGCTAGTGTGCCAACTACGACATTCTGATGATGATAATGATGATGATGATGATGCTATATTACTACAGTTGAGCGTTAGCGATTTGACACTGATGTTGTTTCTTCTAATTTGAGTGTATACTCGTTTTTAGTGAATGATTTTAATTTTTAATTATTTTGCGATATGTAGTTTGAGGCTTGTGTCCGATTTTGATAAAATTATTTTCCTGACACTATTAGCAAATCTTAATAATCATCGTAATAAATGTGTTCTGATTATTTGCAAGTATTTTGTTTTATCGGCTTAATTTCTTTAAGCGTAACGTTATTTATTTATTTAACTAATTGTATTGAACCGTTATGATTATCTATAAAATAAAACCATAATCAATGATGTAATAAAATCTGTAATTTATTATTTTTATTATTCGTCATAAAAATAAATATAACAATAATAATAATAACAAGAATTCAGTGCGTTCATTTCAATATTCATAACTTTTATTGGATAATAAGAGACGAGTAAACGAGTCGTTTTCTGTCACAAAAAACGAGGAAAAAAAGCCACGATCATCATAATTACAGAGAGAAAAAAAAAGGTCAAGATTTGGATCTGAAAGAAAAAGTGTCCTATCGTACATGTTGGTGCTACCCACGGGATGTTCCTATGTATATGTAGCTGAACGGTCAATCAATGTTATTCAGTTTGTCCAGTTAGAAGGAATCATCGTTTCGGCCATCTGTTTGGACGTAGCAGCCACCTAGGGGATAAGAAAAAAAGAAGAAGCTGCTGGTAGTATAGAAAGACTAAGGAGGAAGAGAAAAAAAAACAACAAGAGGCCAAGTCGGGTCGTCCTGTTAGGACAAATTGGCGATTGAACGAGGGGAAGAGAGCGAGTGCTATAGCCACGGAAGCCAGGTTCGCGAGAGTCAACGTTCGGTCATCCATCCGCGTTCTGGTATAGTAGTGGTCTCTTCTCTTGGAGCGACCCTTCACGCGGGAGCAATCTCTCCTGAGGCCAGCTCTAATAGCCGGATTATCTCGAGGCCACCCTCTTGGTCGTACTCTCTACTGGCCAGCAGCAACATTCGTGGTCGCCTATATATCCGTCTATCCTCCCTGCCCCTCTCTAAGCCAGGCTGGATTTTCTTTCTTATTCCACCTCCCTCCTCCCACCCCCCTTTCATTCCTGCTCATTCGCCTACGCTCACACTATGTCCCCAGAGTCGATTCGCTGATCCGCAGCGACACATTACTACTACGGGTATTTGCGTTCGCGTAAGCAGCCCCAGTATAGGATCTTCTCTTATTATCGCCTTGACGCGGAAGCAGGTGTGCGTTCGTTATTGCGGATTGCTGCCTAACGGCTTGCTTACGCATAGATTGATTGTTTTTTTCTTTCTTTTTTCTTATTTTTTTCTCTTATTCTGGTAAACGCGCTTGGCCTTCATTCCGGATGCTCATCTATTTCACGAACAATTTTTTCGAGGAAAATAGAGAAGCGCATGTGCGCATCTCTGTGTGTAACTACATGACATGTATCGAGCTACCGGACTGTTGAGTCGGTGGAGCGAGATACAGATATATAGAAAGAGAGAGATGGAAAAAAATAGCAAAGTAGCTAGGCAATCGTACAAAGCATTCTGCTGTTGCTGCTGGTACTTACATGTAGACGATACACACAGGCACAGTATTTGACAGGTCTGGAGAGTTTATTGATTTATCGATTGTTTCGTCGAGTGATTAGAAACCGTTGATTAATAGTCGGCTAGCATACCACGCCGTACACGCTCTCTTAGGAGAGAGAGATAAACTGACGTGGCGTCGTTCATCTACTATATCTCGACCGGAGTTTCTTCTCGTTACACTCTATCCTGACTCTGTCTTACGATGAGCCTGCCTTCTTGGCTGAGACTCGCGTATAGTCGCGTTGTGTAAGTTATTTGTCGAGAGAAGCTAGGAATTACCAACGTAAATATCGACTTTTCCTTTAGGCACGCAGCAGGAGCAATTGATGTTTCATTAATATTTTTTTCCTATTTTTTTTCACTTTTACTTTAGCTATATCCATTATAAAATCATCGCTCAAACTAATGATTAAATAATATGTTTGACGTGGATTTTGAAAATTTTTATCGATACATTGAATCATTTTGAAATTATTTTTTACGATCAATTCATTTGAAGTTTCCATCAAAACAAAAAAAAAATAAAAACAATATTTAAAAAATGAGTTGCTCAAAATCTCATCACTAAAAATAAGAAAAATAACACAAGATATTAAATTTTTCTGCGCATCAACATCAAAAAGATTTATTAAGCTTTTTTTTCTACGATAGTTATTCATCATTTGTACAAGTTAAAGTCATTCCTTTGATTTAGATGTTCCTAAATTTTGTCTAAGCCGTTAAAATGATAAACGGCCTGTTTACTTTTATTATTTTAGCACACACACACACACACACACACATACGCGTATATAGTAATTACTTACTCGATAAATTTCCATTTCTGTTGATAATTCGCAAACTTTATTTCAATGTCCCAAGACATATATTACACGAGTTCTACTAAAAATTTCATTTTGCTTCTGTTAACAATAAAAATAATAATTAATTTAAAAAAATAATCAAAGTTTTTTAATAATCACCTTTCAATAAAAAATTTAAATGATAAAACATTAGAATGAAAATTAATGGTCACTCAGTATTTCTAATAGCCCATGAACCAAAAAAAGTAGTTATATACCCTTAAGGCTTGAACTAATGAAAGAAAAAAAAGGTCAGACGTCGTGGATGAGCCCATGGAAGGAGAGATGCGCGTTAAAGCGTACGACATAGAAGTGGCAAGATATAAGTGTATGTGTATGTGTGTCATGAGAGAAGGGTACATCATCAAGTCACCGCTATATACAATACACCTTATACGATACACATCAACGGTGGCAATGTGGCTACTGCGACCGCTGATACACAATGGCCATCAGAAAGACGATGTGTGTGTGTGTGTGTGTACCTCACAAAATCCATTAACTCTCTCTCTTCCTCTCTCTCAACCTCGGTCTACGGCTAATAAATTTTATTATTAATGCAGCTAAAGTCAAGGCAATAACTGCACACTACGCGAGAGGGAGAGAGAGAGAGAGAGAGAGAAAGCGAGCCACTAAGTTTCAAATGCAGGGTGAGAAGCTATACGCCACTTGGAATTAGCTACTGCTATAAAAGACGCGCCTAGGAGCCGTTTAATGGATATACCACGTCAAATGTATTATACGATTGTTGTACATGTGTATGTCTGTAAATGGATATATATGTGTAACCGCAATCTTTTTCCTTCCTGAATTCCTGCGTGCAGAGAGTTTGTGGCTTCTTTCAGCGCCTCGCACACTATCAAATGACAATACAATGACTTATTTTTAAGGAACGTAAAACTTGAAGATCCTTTTATCTATTTTTCATATGTTTTACAATAGTTTTCTATCACCATATTTCATCAAAAATCAATTAGAATCAAAAATTATTATATTTTGCCAAATAGGTTCCATATATTTTTCATCATAATTTTTACAACTGTCGTAACAATTAAAATAAGCATGTTCTCATACCGGAAAGAGGTACTTTAGTTATAACGATGTTTTCACAATTATCACGAGCTTATACTGCAAATGACATCTCAGAAGGAAAAAAGCTCATACCTTGCTCTCTCTCTCTCTCTCTTTCTCGACGTTTGATAAGAGTGCAAGGATTGCTATGTATAGGTATATAGAAAAGAGAGACTCGAGCATGCAAGCAGACGAGTAGATTCAGAGAGAATGACAGATAGCCATATGAACAGGGAGAAGCTCTCTCGCTCTCTCTCTATGCCACCTATTTGCCGGATGTCACGCTTCAGCTGTACATATACACGCTATATATATATATATATATATATATATATATATACACGCGGTGAAGTATATAGCCTCATCGTGCAATCGCGAGAAGGAGTATGGGATGAAGAGGAGAAAGAAAGAGAGAAGCTCACTCGCGCACACAGGAAATTCCGACTGGACATATGAGAGGGAGAGAGTGAGTATATGTGTGTAGTATATATACACGTGAGAGCTGCCTGCTAGTAGCCTTTATCGTAATCGAAGCTCGAGACAGACGCAGAAGAAGAAGAAGAAGAAAAAGAAAAAGAAAAAGAGAAGCATAAGGCAAAGAAGAGAGAGAGAGAGAGAGAGAGGGAGAGAGAGAGAGATAGAAAGCAGGAGTGAAAGAGGGTGTAGAGTGAGCGATGGTCGGGTGGAGAAGAGGGGGAGAGAGGACGATTTGCTCTTGAGAGAGATCGAGGCCCTTCGCCCGCGCGTATGATATTAAACACTATAATTATTATTTAAATTCCAGTAGGATGGCTCCCGGTGTTGCGGCGCTCTCTCGTCCCATCTCCCTCCTCCTCCTCCTGCTCCTTCTCCTTCTTTAACTTCTCATCCACCTCATCCCACCTCCTCCAACTCGTCTGCTGCTCGCTTATCCTGTTCGTTCGCTCCTGTTTCCCTCTTTTTCTTCTCCTCCTTCTCTACCCCTCGCTATACATCCACTCTCGCTTCATCTCTCTCAGCTCGTCTCTTTATTCGAAGGCGAGATGCTGTGCTTTCTCTCTCTCTTTCCATTTCGCGTCGCGCAGAGAGATCTTCGCTGAGCTTTTTGCCTTTTTACCCGCTATCGCACTGTTCCCTTTGCCTTTCGGAATTCGCTTTGCTCAGCCACGTCTCTCTCTTCTCTCTTTCTTGTATATATGTATATCTATAGTCTCGGAGACGACCGGTTGGTCCGCCCGCGCGCACACATCAGCCTCGACTCGTCGACGATGTCCGGCCTTGTGTGAGGGAGAGAAAAGGTGGTCCGGATAAAGAGACCAAGGAAGATGAAACTAAGAACTGCGTGTGTATACGCGTAAAGCTCATACTCGCGCAAGAAAGTAGAGAGAGAGAGAGAGAGAGAGAGAGACAGAGAGAGTCGATATCGTTATACGTATATAGCGAAAGCGCGTGCCCTGGCCGGCCATCGTCAGATGCTTTATTGCCTGGACCTGACCCCATGTAATCACTATAAACTATACCTTATAACTCCTCCTCCTCCTTCTACTTCTCCACCTTATCCTTTACTACCAACGCTCTATACCTACGTGCCCTTATTAGGCACCATTACCGATCCGTAGGGAGCTACTGCCCTTTTCTTTTCTGCGTTTGTCTCCCTCTTTACCCCACCACCTTCTTCTTATTCTTCGTTTTTCTTACTTTCTTCTACACATTTTTCTTTTTTACTTTACTTTCTTTTTGGTTATTTATAGTACCATTAAAATTTTTTACATTTTAATGAAAAAGCAATAAAGAGTTTAAAAAATTTTCTAATGTATTTTAGATCAATTGTGATTGTTAATATCACGTATTTATCCAGTAGGTATTAAATTAAAACTGTATAAATATTTGAGTCTATATTCATATTTTGAATGTAAAAATCCAACAATTAATAACGATAATAATGAAAATAACAAAAGTAATCAGTACTTTAAACGAATATAAAATATTAGCCATACATATAAATATATAATTAATATCTTTTATCAACGTGAAATGAGCAATCTGAATTCAAACAAGTTGTTCTCCAACAACAAATCAGATATAAATCAAAGACGTACCATAAAACAACATCGCTTATATTGCATTTGACGCATCATTCATGACCATTCGCCTCTGGTCGAGGCGATCGGAGAAAAAGAGAAAGAGATGGGGATGCTTTATGAAAAAAGAGAAGCAAAATATCGTTGTTCTCAATGTGAATGGATATAGACGACTAAGCGATATATGATGGAGAGAGAGAGAGAGAGAAGAGATGCAGAGATGGTGTGAGTAAGAAGGGCGTGTGGGGGGTGAGGAAGGGCAAGCGCATAGGAGTTGAGTAAAGAAAGCAAGAGAGGTAGATGGAAGAGAGAGAGAGAGAGAGAGAGAAAGAGAGGAGAAGGAGGTATGAGGACGGAAGAACAAGACGGAGCAACAGAAGCAGAAGCAGCAGACACAACTTGCACACGACTTGCAGACTACTTATAAATGTATCGCATGTAGGGCAGGAAGAAGAAGAAAAAGAGGAAAAATAAAAAGAAGAAGATGAAGAAAAAGAATACACACGCGGCCATAAGGTTGATTCTTACGACGGTTCAGGCTCCTTCACTTCTGGCCTCCCACCCTCCTTCTTACACACAACCTTTATATCCGCTAGAGAAATTCTTCGTGGTGGCGGGGCAATTCTCTCTCTCTCTCTCTCTCTCTCTCTTTCTCTTGCACAGGATGCAAATAATCTTTGGCCTCTCATAGGCAAGATGTGAATAAGAGTAAGAGAAAGAGAGAAAATGCGGCAGGCTGGCAAGCAAGTATAAGCAAGAAGAGCCATGGTCGAAGAAAAACAATGCCGGATTCAATACCGGTAGCCGGAACGCTGAAGCTAAAAGAGCAAGGAACAACAGCAGCAGCAGCAACCATATAGTGAGTATAGCAGTAGCAAAAGCAGTGGCTCGGATAAAAAAATTCACCTCTCTCTTTCTCTCTCTCTCAAGGGGGGATCGTGTTCGCGGGTGGGCCACGTTCTCCCCTATTCCTCCTGACGATATGTATACGCGCGCAAGTCAGGGTTTGCCTTGCCCATTGCACACGCGGCACACGGACCTCTTTCTATACTCGGACACACTGCTACCGCTGGCGCTCGCCGCATAACTCCCCCGCTAGCTTTTTCTTCTTCTTCTTCCCCCCCCCCTTTTGATACTTCTTCTTATTCCTTTTATTCACATGGATAAATGCATGTATGTATAAACGGAATCGACCCTCAGGACCTCTGAGTGTATTATCGAGAGCATTTTTTGTGATACACCTTGGACTTCGTGATTTGTTGGAATGTAAATATTTTATAGTAATGATATTTTTTTCAATCATACTATTGAAATTTATTGTTATTTTGAGTAATGTAATTTTTTGATTGCAATATACTTTTGGAATCTTATTCTTATAGATGACTTATGTTAAATTTTGTGAGTTTTAATAGCTTAAAATATGAAACTATATGATCACCTGGAATGATTCAGTCGGTAGAATGTAGACTTCGTAATCCATAGGTCGTGGGTTCGATCTCTGGAGTTCATTGATTGAGTCATTGCACGAAGTTATGCCGAAATACGCAATAGACTGTTAATAAGGCTTTACATGAAAATAAATTACTTGCTTCATCTCCTGTGCGCATCATCTTTTATTAGTAAGAGTAAAACTAATATTTAGACTGAGTATTTTTTTTTATAAAAACAATATATTCTTTTTTAATTGTTACAGTCTTATCAAAAAATATTAGAATTGAATATTTTTATATGTTTTATAACAATAAACGATTTGATTAAACTACGAAATAAAGTAAAACTATTTGACTTTTATTATCATCATTAATTACAAATATTACAAGAAAATCATTAATTACAAACTTGATTAAATTCATTAAATTTTTTTTAAACTCTTATTAACACAACGATCAATAAACCAAAGTAAAGAAGCAGAATATACTTGAAGATTGAAAGAGGTATATATCGGAAGCCAGTAATACACTTAACATCAGAGAAACATACATCCGAACTACCGCACGCGGCTCATAAATAACTCGTTGGCGCCAACTAGTCGACCGAAAAACCATCTCACTCATAAGCCCAAGCATGTCCGGTAAAGGGGGTAGGTAGCGCTTATGTATATATACCCCGAGCTCCTGTGCTGCAAGTATTGCTTCTTATGCCATGCGTGCAGAGGCGAACACTGGCGGCTCTCAAGCAGCTCAGAGGTGGGGCAGGGGGAGATCGCCGACGATGCTCTGCTCTCGCTGTTATTTGTACTATTGTTGGCTCGTGACTTGCAGCAGCAGCAACATCGTCTCTTGTGAGAAGAGGACCAGCCACGAGGTTTCCGCCCACAGTTAAGCAAACACTGTCTCTCTTTCTCTCTGTATATATATGTACCCTCCTCCCTTTTTTCCCACCTCCTTGGACCAACGATGATGATGGTGATGATGCTGCTGCTACAGCAGTATATACAGCCACCCTGAAATGATAAACTCAAACATGCACGATCCGACGAAAAACATATACTCTTGAGACGAGCGAGCGAGAGGATTTTCAAGAGGAAGGGAAACAATGAAGCACAGGAGCCCATGCACGCGTGCTCTATGTTCTTTGCCTTGCTTCTTTATTTTTCAGCCTAGACAAGTGTGCTGAGACGATGCTGGGTAAGAGAGAAAAAGAAAGAGCAGCTAAAATAGAAGAAATGAGTTTGCAAAAGCTAAGGAGAGGTGTATTTTGTCTGGCTGTAAGCTGCTTGTATAAACTTTTTTATTGCTCTTGTAATTTTTATCGTATCTCAAAAGGAAATCTAAATAAACAGGCCGAAAAATCGTGATTATTATGAGATTATTTTTAATTCAACAATTTTTTTTTAGTATTCACAATTAATTTTTGTATCTTTAATTTAAAAGTAAAAACTAGGGTAAAAACATAAGTTTCAAAGTTTATTTCTACAAATATTTTATTAAAAAAATTTTTTTTTTGAATGAAAAACACCACCCCAAAATTGTTAAGATTTAATTAAGCCATAGTGACACTATTAAGTGTATTTCGGCATTTATGTGATCGTGCAATGGATTGATTGGTAGATGACAGGAATCGAACTCACAATTTATGGATTACAAAACCAACCAAACTATTCTACGCCTTGTACTAAGATAATAAAAGATATGCTCTTTTAATTTTCCAACGTCATTAAGATTTATTATCATTGATAACAAATATATTTATTTATTAAAATAAAAAATCAAAATTAATATTTCAAATTCAAGAAAATTAAAACTAATCATACAACCATAAGTAAATCACATAAGTATACAATATATTAAATAAATAAATATCAAGAAAAAGTTAAAAATAAATAAATAAATAATAAAAACAGAACAGAAAACAATTAATATTGGCCTGCAGCTGTAATCGTATCAGTATGGAATTCAATATTCCTACTATTCGCATAGTAGTTATAATAAAACCAGTGCAAAAGCAGAGAACTTGCACGGCAGCTCTACATCATATACGCATACCTACGCAAGTACAAATAAATGTGTCACTGGTCGAATTTTTAACTTTCCAAGACGCTAAAAAAAAGAAAGGTATAGACTGGTGTTTGCTTGAGGAAACTGAAGCAGCACAGCAAGCAGGCGCCAGTGGATGTATAGAAAAAAAGACACGGAAAAACAAGCGAATCCCGCCAGTCGCTACTGATATTAGTGAAGTCGAGCGAGCAAAATGTGTAATCTTGTTCGCCAGGTTGCGTCACTTGCAGTTTTCCTGGAGAACGTATATGTATCGTATATATGTATGTGTATATACATACGTATGCATATAAAAAAGAGGCTTGCGGATAAGTGACGGTGAAAAATTGACGAGACAGAAATGCACCAGTTGGTAGTTAGACGAGTCGAATAAACGTAATTCTACAGAAGTAGATTGAGCGTACTTCACTATATATACTTCGTCTCGCCTCGACAGTCAAGGTATACGCGAAGTACATGATTTAATGTACATGTGTGGATCTGTACACTACTCGATTCACTATCGTGTCCAACTCGAAGTACGAATATTTCACAGTATAAAGTTGACTTTACGCAAAACTTTGGTTTCGAAATTATTGTGTAAGATGCGGACCGGTAAAACTCTAACTATGTGGGCTATCACATACCCTTGTTTTATTAAATCAACATGTCACAATATTATCCTGAACTGTATTTATAACAGAGATGAATTTTTGCAACTTTCGTAGTGTTACTTATAACGTTTATAATTTTATCTTATACAATTTTCTTTTATGCATTGATAATTTTTTACATTGTCGATGCAATTAATTTTAATAGCACAAATATATTATTATGCTTTATAACCATCATTCACACTAGCATTCATCACAATTTTTCCCACCCCCAAAACCATCTAAATTTTCGATCTCACGCACATATCTTTCTTTAACTCCTCTTCCCTCTATTTTTTCTTGCACTTCTCATAAGATAACCCACGCAGATTCCCCAGCTTTGACATGAACGTTCCAAAAGTATCATTAATAACCGCAAAAGTGTGATATAATAGGCCATGGGTAACCGCGCATCTTTCCTCCTTTTTTTCTTCTCTCTCTTTCTCTCTTAGCTTAGTCCACACAAAGGGAGCAGCGATCGATCAGATATAGATCGACGATAAAGTATATATATTCGAAGAAGAGAAGGCGCGCGAGAGGCGAGAGACCATTTTTCGGGAACAAAAGCGTCTGTATATAACGCTCTCGCTTACGCGCTCGAGAGATAAATACACGTGTGAATACGGTAATAGCATTGCTTGAATGCACGTGTGTGCGCATCTTTGCTCTCCCTTCAAGTCTTTCTCTCTCTCTCTCTCTCTCTCTCTCTTGCGTTCTTTGGAATTTTTGTCGGTAAAAAAGCTTTATCTCGACCGATTCTTTCCCCGCATCTCTTTTTCTTTCTTTTTCTTTCTCTGTTTACTTTCTTTTTCTTTGACAATTGCAAGCAAGCGATACATTCTTTTTTTTGTAGATATTCTTTTGGATATATTTAGGCTTCAAAGTATTGATATGGGATCGATTGAATCGGTTAAACTCGAACAAATCAAAAATATCAGTATATGATCAAGTTTTTTAACCTTACAAAAAAGGGCTTTCTGATTTTTTAAATGCCATAAGAGATATGAGCTTTGTATATTATTATAATTATGCTTCAATCGTTTTTCAAGCTTAAAATGAAGCAATAAACTTAAATTTCGTAACAATCGTCTAACCTTCCCTTACAAAAATTTTGTTCAAGCCATATCATTAATTCTTCTCTTCAGTCAAAACTCAAAAAAAAAAAAAATGTCAAAGATTCAATGAAAGTAATACCGTATAATTAAAAGCCTTTTCAACAAAAATTTTTTAAATCTCCACCAACTGTTACTCTTATGAGATAACATATAATCACGCAGGTTCAACAATAAATCTCTATTAAGTTTGCAAACCAGGATCGTAAATTAAATTTTCTAAAATAATGTCTTTATAAAACGGTGAATAAGTCACGGGCATCTTAGTTGAAAAGGTGTGGTATGAATTTACAGAATGAACGATAGAAAATAAGAGATGACGAAAAATAATAATAAAGAGAGAGATGAGAGCAAAGAAAGAAAGAGAGAAAGGTGATGATAATGATAAAGCATGAAAGACCGAACCTGATTTGACGCGTAGGCGATACATCTCTTCTTTCTTCTTCTTCTTCTTCCTTTCAAGATGTGTAGGAGAGCAAGAGAGGATTCAATCCATCCTCTCCCGTTGAGCAAAGTTGCATTGCACAGACACTGAAAAGACGGAGAAAGAGAGTAAAGGGGAAAGGGTTATGAGGCCGACTGGTAAATAATATCGCAGACTCTCCTCTCGCGCACGCCTCGCCCTTTTCCTTTAGTCACGTGTGTGTGTGTATACCAGGCACGCGCTCGTAGTCGTCTAACATGTAGAGAAAGAGAGAGAAAGAGAAAAGAGAGAAAGAGATGTGTACGTACGTCTCCTTCTCTATGTACGCGCGCGCGTCTCTCTTTCTACCCACTAACCTATAATTAGAGGCTTTTGCAAATTATATGCGTGAACGCGTGTGTCCCCTTGGTAAAATATCGGCTTAATAATAACAGTTGGAGAGCACCGCAATTATCGCTGTGCGCGCGCGCGGGGTTGGCTGGTGGGAGGAAAAAGAGGGGCTTACTCAGATAATAAAAAAAATAAAAAAAAAAGGGAGGACGGAAGATGCGCTTACTTCTTCCTCGCTATGTACATCCTCCCCCTTCCACATTTTTTCTTCAATCCGTACACTCCTTCATCCTAATTTTTTTCTTTTGTCTCTCAATGCTTATTTTTATTTTTTAATCGTCTCTTTTTTTATACCTTTTTTCTTAATTCGCCTTTGTGCGAAAGACGCGACGTAAAAGTGTATCTGTATTATTCTTCTAGGTGATCCCGAAAAAGTCAAGAGATCAGTGCGTCTTGGAGGAGTAGGAGGAGAGGTGGACCCACGAAAAAAGAGGGCTTGCGCGAGAGCGGGTCTCTTTCTCTGTCGGGGACCGGAAACGACGTGGGCGTCTAACATGCGAAGGCGCGTCACTTCGAGAGAGACTTTCGAGCTCACCTCGAGCTTGTCAATGGGATTTTGGATGATAAAGCAGAACGATTTTTGGGTGGTAGTTGAAAGAGGAGGGAGAAGGAGGAGAAGTGTTACATTGTGTTTTGAGATGTGCTCTGGTGTATATAACAGACACACCATCATATCCTTGGCCAAACTCTCTTCTTTGGAGGATGATTTCGAGCTTTTTATCTGCGAGGAAATCAGTAATCTGTTTTACGATTAACTGGCTGATCACCGCACCTCAACGCGATTCAACGAGACTATATCAAATAGGATTTGATGATTCTTTTGATTGTTATTTTTTCAAACAATTGTTAACCTTCACAACATTTGACTTCTGCTCGTTTATATTTCACTCTTTTAGATTTTTATTAAAAATTTATTACTTGATAAATACAGCACTCAAAAATTATAAGATTGGTACCATAAAAATTTAGATAGGTATCTAACCTTAGAATATAGGATTTAGGTACTTTCCTTTAATCATAAGTCAATTTACATTGCCTTTTAACTACAGAGTATTACACTTTATCAAACAAAATTTTTTTTATCATCGAAAACTCGAATTGTGTCATAAGAAAGTGATATATCGCATCCAAATTCCTGATAAAATAAAATATTTGCAGATTAGATAAGGGCAAGATATGAAAATATCCTCGAGTTCTCGAATTCATAATATCTTTTTCTCTGTCTCTCTCTTTCTTTACTTTGTCGCTTTCTATCCGGGGCAGCACACAAGTATATAGCAGTAGCAGTCCAACGATTGTAAATCAAAGCAAGCGACATTTTTCTCTGGACTAGTTTTATCGCGCCCACTTTTTGCTACGGAAATTCCGCACTTATTCCATTACGTAGACTACGACGACGTACATATAGCCAAAAGAGAGAAAAGAGAATCGCGACAGTGGGTTGGCTAAAAAGGGAGCTAAGAGAAGAGAGAAAGAGAGAGAAGCATGGGCGCACCGGTTGCTCACAGCAGCAGCAGTACTCGACTGTAGAAACTGCTCTTTCTCTCTCTGGCACGGTGCATCCATAAAGCAAATTAATGCCTGTCCGAATAAAAGAAGACCAAGAAGAAGAAAATCGCACTGATGAAAAAGATAGCAATAAGAGCAAAATAAAGAGCCTCCCCCTCACTCTCCTCCTCACCTTGCTACCGCTTGCCAAGAGCGAAAAGCTTCTCTCTCTCTCCCTCTTTCTCTCCGAGTGCGTCGAGGTGCAAGGAGAGCTGCTCTCTTAGCGCTGCGCTTGTATGCGCGATAAGCCGAGGCAGCCTCTTACCGATCTACTGCGCCACTCACTCTCTTACTCTCTGCCTCTTACCCCTGTTTTGCCACTTATAATTACCCAAGCTCGTTTTTCGTGCGTGGCAAGAGATCGTGTGGGTACAGCCAGCCCCCCTTGTGTCTTGCGAAGAGGAGGAGAGAAGCTTGCATGCTCTTTCTCTTTCTCGTCATAACTTTAAGAGGAAAAGAGATGGAAAGCAGTAGAAAGAGAGAAAGAGAGCTCTATAACGAAGGGTATACTAGGCTTTTTATTGGATAATTGGTAATTAAGCTGGGTTAAGGCAACGGTAGCCGACCAACGCTTTTTTTGCCTTCTACTGCTGCTGCGGCGGCTGCTGTTACTCCTGCTCGCCGTTGTCGTCGTTCTGCGACTCGCTAATTTAATTTGCGGTTTCGTCGCATTCATCTTCGTGCCGATCGCTTAGCTCACCTGAATTATTCTCGGCGAGAAAGAGAGGAAAAAGGAAAAGAGGAAGAGAGAGAGAGAGAAAAAGAGAAGGAGAGAAACCTTGGGCGGATGTGTTGGACGTGCTTTATTGCCTACTCAAATTCCTTCAAAAATCTTATTTTTCACACGATCCATGCATATTAATCGATTTTCTTCGATGAGGAAACCTTCGTTTTATTTTTCGAATTTTATTTTCAACGTAAATTGAGATTAATTATTTCAATCGATCGGTTGTTATTTTCGATAATTATTCTTAAGTGGTGACACTGTCATTGGTGCTATAGCTAAAATGCGTTTTATTAATTTTATATTAACTACTAAAAATTATCATTACAAGTATTCAAAAATGCAAAAAAAAAAAAATCATTTAACGAGTACTAAATATTGAGCATGTAACGTGGTCTTTTATTTTAACAACACACATCAAAATCTTTTGCGTTGAAAACATATACAACTACGATTAACTAAAATCGTTAAGTCATTCAATGAGTAATTGAATGAAAGAGTCAATAATATAGATATACACGAATCATGCTTAAATTTAGAGCGGAAATAACTTTTCAAGAGTTTAACACATATATACAACTAATCAAGTGTGTATAGATATTAACAGATGATGAAATAAGTTGTAAACATCAAATTTTTTAATCGAGACTTTATATAAACGTATAGACACGTACAACACAATGACGGAATGACCCGAGACTCTGACCTCTATCTATACACGTCCGCACATTTCCGTTCGGTTAGCATCCTGTTATTCAAGACGTGAACTTGCTTTTTTCTTCATTCAAGCCTTCTCTCTTGCTCAAATCAATAAGGAATATATATACTGAGGATGACTTTGATTTTTCATTCGAAACCTTTGATAACGGATTAATGGGCGTCAAGAAGTTTAATTTAATCTGTAATAATGAACAATAAAATGTAAACAAGTAAACAATTTTTTACTATTAAATAAAAAGTAAATTAAAAAATTATAACCAAAACATTAATAATTTGTATGTTGTGTCCATCTGGTATTTTTATTTTGTAATTGTGCTTTTGAAAGGGTTTCTACTATCGTTATATTATTTTATTTTTACCTCACAAGTGGTCGCACATCTTTGAGTGTGTCCCTTTATTTTGTCTCTCACGAAGCTGAGAAGGAGGAGTATGTTGTGTGTGCCAGAACACACAGGTAGGTGTTCATCAAAATGTATCTATATATTCTATTTGTATCAGACTGCACGCCCACGTAAAAAATTGCTCAAATCCTTTCTTTCAGCTTTCGATCTTATTTTTAATATTATTTTGTTCTTCAAAACATCGATAAAATTAAGATGTAGTAAATTTAATATTTTAAATTGTGCATAAAATATTGAAAAATGCATAAAAAGTAGCTAACAAATAAAAATATTTGTGTTTAGATAATCAGAAATCTTAAAACAGTATTGCTAACCGCTTACGGTTGAATCACTAAACGAAGAAAAACTCAGCGAGGGGTAGAAGTCAGTGGATCACAAAAAAATAAAAGCCAAGAAAGATAACAAAAAAAAAAGTTGTGGGTCTGAGTGCGGTATAAGGGAGACTGAAAATACGTGGACGTAGTTGTTGCCACACGCTCTTAGCTTTTTTTTGTGGCTCGCAAAGACGAAAAAGAAGAAGAAGAAGAAGAGGCAGGAGAGAAAAAAAACCGGGAGGGTAGATCGGCATGCACGAGTGACGCTCTCGATGGAAAAATTAATAGAATCATTTCAGTGAGTAGTTCACTCGCCCGTGGCAGCAGCAGCAGTATATAGCAAAAGAGAGAGAGAGAGAGAGAGAGAGAGAGAGCACGCGAGCGTGCACATTCGCTGCTCTCCCTTTTACCATTGTACAATTGCCCTGAGGTCACGCTGCTAGCTGTGAGGGGGTGGAAATGGAAAAAAATACAGTACGATCCCACAGATGGAAGCTGGAGGATGGGTTTTCTATATTTCTCTCTTTCTATCTTATTTGGCTGATGCTTTCTTTCGGTAGCCCAGGCAAAAAAATTCGATGAGTGGCTTCGCAAAGCGTGAACAATTTCATGAGGGGGGGCTTTGTTATTTGTGGTACTGCTACTTTTAAAATAATCATCTTATTATTTAAGCTGAAAAATTAAATTATTCGTTTGGATTTGCGGCGTAACGTCTTATTTTTATTGCCAATTTTTTGGGTTATCATTGAATTTTTATTAAATTATTGGAATTTAGTTGTAGAATAAAAAAAAATTCTATCAGATATATCTTTGTTTTAAAGTATCATCTGACACATATGAAATGATGGAAAATAATTTTTAAAAATTAATATGATTTTATGCAAAATTTATTCACAAAAAATAAGAGGTAATAAATTTTTACATAAATTTCAAGATAAATATGTTTGTACTTTGATATACTTAATAATAATAAAAAAGAAGTAAAATCTTCATACAATATAATAAGTACATGGAAAACTTAAACGTTTCGCTAGTATAATGCCTCGTCTAAATGTTTTAGGAGCTTCTCGCTCTTGGAAATACCGTCCATACATTTCAAAAAGAGAAAAAGAGAAAGGTAGAGTGTACCATGATCTCTAAAGCTCTTCTCGGAAGAATAATCACCAAGCAGTCTACCGATAAGAGGAGAAGCTCATAGAACAAATCCGAAACAGTTGCCAGCATATATAGCTAGTGTATTACAGCCGCAACGCGTGGCAATTTCGCGCTACGCTCAGCTTCATAGTTGCGCGTGTGAGCAACTCAAGAGTCTCAGAGTCATAGAATGGCCTATGGTAAGCGGTACCTGCATAGTAGCAGAAGGCAACAGATGAAGAAGAAGAAAGAGAGAAAGAGAGAGAGAGATCGTTCGCAACAAAGACGTACAGAGATTGTCCATTATCGCGGTGTCGCGGCAGCGCGAACCGCTTTAAATATTCAAATGGCCCTCGAGTTAAACGCTCGTATATGCGCACGCACAAGTCTACAGCAACAGCAGCAGCAGCAGTCGCGCGTCTTCCGTGGCGGGCAATGATGAATCGTAAAGAAACTGTCCGACACTATATATGCCGCAGCAGTAGCCTCCGATGGAGAGACACACACACACACACACATGCCGTGAGGTGAAAAACAGAACAACGCGAAATTTGCGGCTAGACGCAAGTACGAGAAAGAGAGAGAGAAGAGCTTTAAGTCGAAAGAAAGAAAAGAAGGAAGAAAGACATAGGTGTAGCTACTACCTATACGATTCATAGGTTGCTGCTGCTGTTACCGTGTGGCAGGCCGTAAAACTACGTTGAAACGAGAATACGACGATGCTTCGTGGTTTTGCGCGACTTCTATTTCAAGACGCAAGCCGTGATCCCGGAAACTCTAACGTGTCTCACAGCACAGCCTTAGTTGCTATACGCACACTCTCTATACCTCAGTATTATATGAGACTAAGCCGAGAAAGTTTGACTATTTTTTTTATTTTTTTTATTTTGTAAAGAAAGCTTATATACCTACCACCTTATGACTTTCTGGTTAGGAGTAAGCGGTAAGCTAGATGTGTGTACTCGATATTTTTCTCTTTGTCTATATGTTCTCTCTCTCTCTCTCTCTCTCGGTCATTTCTCTTCTTTGCGACTATAGACTTCAGTATTATATTGAGAGGGGCTGGTGTGTGTAAGCTGCTGTTTCGTTAAGCAATGCAAGAGAGAGAGAGAGAGAGAGAGAGAGAGAGAGAGAGAGCTGCGTAATTTCGTACACGAGAATCGTTTTGCTTGTGCAATTTTTAATGTGCTACTTTGCGTGGGAGTAGGTAAGAGAGACCAAAGGTGCAAATCATCTCTTTTACTGACTTTTATGTTTAAATGTCGAAAATCATGCAATACATATATGATTTGCTAATAGAATAAAGTTAGTCTAAAATTATATTAAACTAAATTATCATCTACTTTAACACCAAATTTAGTTTTATAGTTTCAAAATTATACTCAAACCATATAAACATATACAGTAGTTTATTTTTCAACCTTAATACCGACAAAAGAAATGAATGGAAGGTGGAGGTGGAGGAGAAGGGGATAACTTTAAAACAAACCGCCTATGTATCGAAGGCCTTTAATTCTCGCGGCATGCCTACTATTGCTTAGTTCAGGGTATATATATATATGTATCCCTATAGCCATTAATCTCCGAATTCATTACTAGCCGATCGATGCCACACAGTGGCACAAACTCACTCTCTACGACCCTCTTTTTCACGATTTCGACCCTAGATCGGGTGTGTACCTTAAAGTGGCGTTTTTCTATCTGGCTTCTCCCCTTTTTTTCTCTTTTTTCTCTCTCCATAGTTACCCTATATAGTCCTTTCGACGTCGTATCTCACGCAGAACTCTCCTCCACCTCCTCTTCCTCCTCCTTCTCCTCTACTTTTTCCCCTTTTTTTTCTTTCTCTTTCTTACTCTTGCTTTCCTTCTCATATCCAAAGCGATTTTAAACGGCAAGAAAGAAAACAGCATGCTGACTTTGCTGTGTGCGGGCGTGTGTTGGAGAGAAAGGGAATTTTTCTTTTTCTTCTTAACGGGGGGAGTGGTTCCTACGTGTCGAACGGTTCAACGTCATGAAGAAGGGGGATCTGTTTTCTTCTTGCTGTGCTTTTGGCCTTGTGCGTGTGCGTGTGTGTGTGTGAGTGTATCTGCACGAGACAAGGAAGTGAGGAAAGCTCGTGGCAAAGCACTCGAGCCTATACACCACAACAATACCAAGATGACATGTATTAAAAAATTTCGCTTCACTTATTCATCTTATTCAGTGCGAATAGACTTTTCATTATAAATACTTTAATTTACCTAGTTGACTCTAGTTAACCAAATTTTTTCAAAAACACTTTTTCTTATAAACTCACTTTCTATTGATCTTTCAAACTAACTTTGATAAAGCACCATTATTTTTTTTCTTTTTCCAATTTATCAAAACATATTTTGCTCTTATTTTTGCCATTTCGCCATAGACAGATTTTATTCCATAGTAATTTTTGCGTAATTTATTTCTATGAAGCTTGCTGGTAGTTGGACACAAGACTTTTATACGGTAATGTTGAAGGCTTTTCGTCTTTATTGTCTCGCAAAACTTTTTCCATCACGCCTTCGTTCATTTGTGACGAGTCTCATTTCTTATACTGCTTCGTCGTCGTCGTCGTCGTCGTTGAGAGAGACTGCGTAGGTTGAGCTGTTCACCAGTCTCTTAAAATCCCTGTTGTATTTTTTTAATTTATTATTTATTTGTTGTGATATTTTGAAATCTATAAAATTGAAATAAATTTAAAAAATTGTTAGTGACTGTATTCAAATGCAATTATATTTAATTGTAGCGATAAAAGATTACGATAAAAAATCTTATAATTGATATTAGAAATTTTTTGCCACAAAAATTCATTAAGATAAGTATTCAATAAAATTAATAAGAACTTTAATTTGTATCATCATTATTTAATTTCAACTATCGCTAAAAAATTATTTAAAAAATATTCGCACACATATTGGTGTATCCAGAATATCCAGATTCTCTTCGGATATCTAGACATGAAAACTTGTGTACCACAATTTCACAGTAAATACAACACACATACACAAACTTATGTCTCTTCTGTATCTATAGACAGCACATAAGCGCATATATGTAGTAGAATGGTACGACACAAACACACTGCTCTTTCTCTCTCTCTTTCTCTCTCTCGCGAGTAAGCGCGCCCGCCCATCGCCTATGTGATACCTACGAGGGTCGTTATGTTTTATGGCTAATTGTTTTATTATCTTTGACATATTTCGAGTTTACGGCCGTGCGCGCACGCGCGCTCGCGCCAACGGTCCGCCGTTTTGTTTCATGGCTGTCTATTGTGTGTGATGAACGCCGCTTTATGTGCCACCCCGAGTTTTGCTCTTTCCTCCTTTTCTATATAGCTGTACGTATATGTTATCCTTTATTCGTTCTCTCTTTCTTGTTCACTTCATAGTTGGTACCAGCATCCTTTTTACGTTTTTTACTCTCTTTTTTACCCTTTTTTTCTTTCCTTTTATATGTACGTGGTACAGACTGCTGCTACCAATAGCAGTCGTAGATTTAAGTTTTTTTATGCTTAGGAAATAAGATACAAACCTAATGAGATATTTTTCTGATTTCGATATGTAAGGAGGGCTATTAAAAGATTAACTTTGCGGTAGCAAGAAAAAACTGGATCAAAGGTTGCCTACTTGGCTTTTATACATCCTCTTTAAATTTGAAGACCTGACCTTCCCCTGTTATGTTTCTTTTTTTCTGCTGACTCTCTTGTTCACCTTATTAACATACAAAGATATCGTAAGATTAATGGTTTTATTTTCAGTGTATTTTATTAATCATACAAAATAATGTATCGTTTAATTTTCGATAAATTTTGTTTGTTGAAGGTATCATTTTATTAAACTATTTATATTTTATATAAATCAATATGTAGTTTAAAAAATTAGGCAAAAATATAATTAACAGCAATAGACTTATAAAATTTTTCATATTTACAAAGTTTCATTAGAATTTAATTAAATAGATAATATTCTCGGGAGATAGTTAACCGTGAAATTGTGGCTAATAACTCATTGAATGTGAATCATCAAGATAAAGCATTTGACGTCAAGAGTGTCGAAAGACTAAGAGGTAAATAAGGAGAGAAAAAAGGTGAAAAAAAGACCAGAGCTTCAAGAATAAGAAAATTTTCTGGCAACGTGTTGGTGCGCACGGTTATAATCCTCCCAAGAAGTGTCAGACATTACCCGGCATTCCAAAGCTAGACGAGCATCTATCAGCCCACACTTACATATCCATCGCCTATATCTAAGCTTTCAGTCAACATTTCACCCCTCCCACGAAAGCGAAAAAACTGTTTGTCGCCGACGGTGTGTAGATACGAGTCAAGGAGGAAGGGATCAAGGGGCTAGAGACAAACAAACGAACTTCCTCGTGTCTGTGGACAGCCAGGACGAAAAGTGGCTCTTCTTGCAGAAAAGAAAAAAAAGTAGAGCACGCTTGGACGGAAAAAAAGAACGTATACTCTAGACATTCTTTTTACTCTCTAGGTATGCCAATATATCGGTTCTCGAGCGTCACTTGCTTCTACTCCCCATTCTCTATAAGCTGACCAACCCTCGGATACGTGACGCGATCGCGAGAGAATGCAGCCCGAGAGGCTTTCTAGCAGCTGGTGTGATATCGAGGCTTTGGTAAACTATATAGAGCAACATTGAAAGTAGATGAACGCAATATTGTGGTGTCAGTAGGAGAGACGTGAGCTTCTGTCTTATGCTTTATCTTTCTCTCTCTCTCTTGACTTTTATATTTTTCTTATGAGGAAGTTAGAACTTTTGATAAATTGAAGATTGTACCATGTGAGAGGAGCAGTATTGAAGTTATTTGGTAAAGAATCGATAAATCCAATAAATGATAGCTTTTGCTGTTATTAATTGCTTCTATATTTTGAACTAAATAGGTTTACTATTATTAGTAAAGTATGTTTTTTTAAATAAATTAATATAAAATAGAACAAACATTGTTTTTGTTTAAAAATTTATATCCAATTTATAACGTTTGGATTTATTATTTTTTAAGATTTGGAAATTAATAATAATTGAATTTAATAAACATTTAATTCAAGTAATCAAATCTATAATGAGCAATCGTTTGATTAAATCCTTTATACTTGAAAAACTACAATGAAAAGTAAGCTCATGTAGACAAGGAAAAGCTGAAAGTTGGCAGTATGAAACTGCGCCAATTTTCAACAAAAAAGCTATAGTCCGATAAAGAAAGAGAAAAAGCTTTGTGGTACTAAAAGAATAGCAGACGAAAGAGAGCCAAGTAGAGGGTGGCAAAGAAGAGCAGCCAAGGATAAGAGAGACAGAGAAAAAAAAAGATAGTGCGAGACTGCCGGCATTAATAGCGCTTGGACCACATCGAGGTTGTGGCTGCTCTTCTCTTTTTCTTTCTCTCTCTCTCTCTTTTCTGACACTCGAGAAATATAAATCAATGTCTGTTCGCGGTACCACGCGCATATCGTATCGTAACGCGTCCTCGGAAGACCTCGATATATATCCGAGTCGAGGCAGAAGGAGCAGTGAAGTAGTAGGGGGTGTAGTTGAGACTCGGTCATATGCACACTGACGCGCCCATGGACCACTGGGGTCATCCGCAGACATACATCATTTCCGGGCCGCCAGATTTGCTTCGCCTCTTTTCGCGCGCTCTTTATTCGAGCCGCTGGCTCTTGCACCACTGCTATACATACCCATCCCTTTCTTCTTTTTCTCTCATTCTCTCTCTGACTCTTTGGCCTCCTCGATCCTTTTCCATTTCTTGCATGAATTCTTCTCGTAAATCTGCGGCACGCAGCAGTGGAAGCCTCTATTCGCGTGCTCTCTTGTCCAACCCTCCTCCTCCTTCTTCTTCTTCTTTTCAACCAACTACTTCTTTTCTCTTTTGCTTGTACTCTCTTTTCTCATATTCAGGCAAATAGCTTTCATATACGCATTACTTTTATAGATATACGTATGGTTGTGCGAATAGTTTTGATTTATTTTGTATGATATCTCGAAGAATTTTCTTGGAAAATCTGGGGGGAGGCTTTCAAAATTCATTTCAAAGCGTCGGACGCTCTCGCTTACTATCTCACCTGCCAAAAATAGTACGTTTTCAACAATGTATTATTATGGTAAACTATTGTATTACATGAAGTCATGATTATTTTATGATTTACATTCATGTTAAAATTTTACACAATCTTTTCATGCTGTTTATGAATTATTTATATTTTACAGCTTTTACATTTAAAAAAATTTTAAATCTATTTTTTTGTAATCTATTTTTAACTAGAAATTATTTTGATTTTGATTGATAAAGAAAGTCAAATTAAATAAATTAGTAAATGAGATTTGAACTGGCTTCATCGATAGAGAATAGGTTTCGGAATCTATAGGTCGTAGGTTCGATTCCTGGCATCAATTGATTGAGCGAGTTGATATGCAAGTTCTTATAAGCCAAAATATACTTAATAGAGTGTGAAAAAGGCTTTCTAAAAATCAATGAAAGTTATCAATATATTTGTGATTATAACAGTTTAATGTTATTTTTGAAATTAAAATAATATAAATAAAAAAATTTTAAATATTTTTTAACAAATTGAAAGGCTTTTAAAAACCCATAAAGAAATCATAAGCAAATGACAGTAAAGACACATATTGGTCGTACAGTGTGAATCCTTGTATACCCATACGAAACAATTTCTTGCTAGTCGTTTGTTAAAGATATTTTGAGTGAATTAGGGGTCATTACAATGAGTCTCCCTCTCTTCTTTTTTAGCTCGAGGTTGTCCCTGTGACTTTGCTGGTGCTAAGAGAAAAAAAAAGGAAAAAAGACATAGAACGAGAAAAAAGGGTATTGGGTCCTTGCACGCTGCATTTCGACTAAGGCATGTGGGCTGTTTAAGTTTCGATGTTTTTAACCCCATGGTCCCGGGCGTCGAAAGAGCGCAACGTGTTATTATGCGTCTGGAGCGCGGCGCGTTCATAAGAAGGAGGCTTATAGAAGACGAGAAAAAGACAACAGCATAGTCACAACAAAACAGAAATCTTATGGTCCTGAATATGAACTTTCCTTATTTTTTTGAAGATTAGAAATTCATCTACTGGGGTGGATGACATCGGCTAGTTGGACCAATCATTGCACAGTGGTTATCTTTTTTAGTATTGTAAAATCGAGCAGTCCGAGATCTGAAATTGTCACATACGTCAAAAAAAATGAAAGGAAAAATTGAAAGGGAGGATAGATTCAAGGCTAAGACTAAGTTTTGGATCACGTGTGCCAATATCCCCCTGCGTAAAAAGTATGTTATAGCTCGTGAGAAAACCTCGTATGTTGAAGATCACCGTCCTGGCGCTCCAGGCTAAGACCTTCGTTTTACGGGGATCGCTGAACGGTTTAGCAGCTGATGCGCCTCGTAGTTTATTCGATATAACCGTATAGGCATGATCAGCCGACGAGGATGAGCGTGTAAGGTGTATATATACGGAGAGCCAAGGGATATTCCGAGAAGCCGGCCTACTTATTGGATAATGGAACGCGAATTGGGATATAACGTGTCTTAAATTGTCTAATGAGCGACCAAGGGCGCACACTCTTACTCGAGAGTCAAGGTCTTGGGCCTAGATATATATTTTTTTTTTCTTCCAAGGAAGGGAATATCTTCCCTCCAGTTAGATATGCCCTTCTCTCGATTTTTGTTTTTCGGGTTAAACGCACTAATAATTACCGAGATGTGTATCTAGGAACTTTTTTAAACGCTATTTACCTGCCTTTCGTTCTATTTCTTTCCTATGATGAATCGTGGGATCTGTCTGCTTATACTCTTTTTCTTAGTTCGACCTGAAATGCATAATCTTCGAATTAGATGAACTGCTCTATTTTTTTTGGTTCAGATATAAATTCCGAAAGGTTGTAAATTATTCGTTGTCATTTTTTTTAGTTCTATACAAATTGAAGTAAACGATCGAAATACTTTTTTATAATTTAGCTTTGCAATAATATTATAGTCTATTGAATTTGATAAAATATTGCCTTAGTTTTATTTAAAGTGGTTTTCAATGTTCAACTAAAAATTTTACAAATTTTATTTTTTAATAAAAGTTGATTTAAAATTAAACAATATACGTACATAGCACGCAGATTAATTTTAAATATGAAATATTTTAAATATCAAAATTTTCGTTTCAAAATCGATTTTATTCTTGTGTTATGTATGATATTTTATATTCACCAGAGAGCGACAGATGTGACTGACAAAAGAACCCTGACAAATCACAGCTTCAAATATCACCAACGAACAACTTTGTCTTCTTTTTATATAAATCTACTATTCTACTTTTTAAATTTTATTTTCATTTATATATTCACTAAAATTATTTATAAAATTTTATATTTTATTTACAAATACGTTCTACTGCAAATAGATACTCTCATTTTCCAAAAAATTTCCCAAAATTTTCAACTATTACATTTAAAATTTTTATACATAAATTATGACAAAACTATAAAATCAAACTAATTTAAATACACGTAGAATCGCACGTGTAAACAATTAGTTAAACAAATATCAAAAGTTTATCTGAAAATCTCATAATTTATCGGATGAACTAAATCTAGAAAGCCGTGCGGTGATACAGAGTGCACGTTTCCGAAATGACCATTCATCACGTGGCAGTTTGAAAGCGCGCCCCCAAAGGAATTTTTTTTTTTTTTTTTTTTTTTTACAGCCCAGCAGTGTATACTATCATTGTTAGAAAAAAAAAGAGGAGAAAAGAGAGAAGAGCGGCTGCTTCATTTTGCCTAATACGCGCGACCAAAAAGCAGGCAGGCCTATGCAGAAGCACGTACGTTTACCCCAGGGTGTGCGAGCGCGGGAAGGGGGGGAGAGCCTCGTGGTTGCGAGGTTGTGTGGATGAGGTTAAAAGAGGGGTAAAATCTAGAGAAAAGCGTCACACAGACGCAGGCTGTTCGACGTATATAGCTATGTATGAGGGCGGGGTAGAGGGTGGATGAAGGGGGCGGGAGGAGGAGAACAAGGGGGTTAGACGAAGAGGAAAAAGGGGGGAAAAGCGAGGGAGGTGTGGGAGAGTGGGAAAGAATCGAGGCCGATCGATTTTTAAAGCAACCGCAATATTTGACAGCTACAAGCTCTCTTTCTCTCGGGCGCGCAGTTTCGGCGCCACCTGTTTCCAACTCTCATGTGTGCTCTCACTGTACATATATATATACGAAGCAGCAACCACGTCGACCGACCCTTCGAGTGATTGCGTTTTCTCCATCTCCCTTGTTCTCTTTATCTCCATCCCTCTATCTTTCTCTGTCCTTTTGCCGCTTTTCCAGCAGCAGCAACAGAAGCTCAACTCGCGGGGAATCAAAATGCGAAAGCAAAACCGAGCTACATGAGTTCCAACCCACATGCGGACTCTCTCTCTCTTTCTCTTTTGCTATATACCCCTTCTCCCTTCCTCCCTTTATATCTATAGCTTTCATTTGCGACGAGACGTATATATTTGCTTCGGAAAGGGTATAGCGCGGCGGCGTTTTCCCGCGGCTTCGTGTGTTAAAGCGAATAAGAGAAAGACAGATAGAATAGGGATAGTACACACATAGTATATGCGCCATACTGGCTAACACGTCGCCAATAAGTGAACATTGCTCGTATATATACAATGCCGACTTTCATTTTACCACATGTGTGTATATGTATGTGCGAGTAAGTGTATTGTCTTCCACTTGCTTGACGTTTTCTATATATCCATCACTCTTTTCCACAATATTTCAATCTTTCTTCTTTCTCTTTATACATCTCCATCTCCATCTCTGTTTCTATTCCCTATCAGAAAGCTAAAATACTGAGCTTGCTGATCGCGACATATCACAACGATTCTCATGATAGCACGTGTCAGTGTGACACTTCAAATGCCAACTATATGTTTCCCCATGGTACGACTCTCTTTTTTTTTATCGTGTATAGGGAGATGAGCTGCTTTCCAACTGGATTCTATCTTGACGTTTGCCTGAGTACTTGATCTTGTTTCTAGACACGTTAGCTTGTCGATAGTACACGAGTTACTCTTACAGCACTTTATAATAATTAATTGACAATCATATCTGCTTGATTTTTTTGACAAATTTTTATTAACGAAAAACCACATGATATAGTGAACAATTTTATATTTTATTTTGAACAACAATAATTATTGCTAATATTATTATTATTATTATTATTATTATTATTATTATTATTATTATTATTATTATTATTATTATTATTATTATTATTATTATTATTATTATTATTATTTATTATTCATTTTTATCAACGTTACCATCATTATTACTTTAAAGTGTACAAGAGAATAGCAAAGATGTCGGCGTACTTATTTTCAATAATTTATGCATCGCGTTGCAAGCGTGTTTTTCAAGCAAAAATCATCATCATCATCCAAGTACAGTAATAGAGAGAGAGAGAGAGAGAGAGAGAGAGAGAGACGAAAGGAGAAAGATTATTAGAGGACACGTCAATTTTGATTTTGATGGAATGCGGCTGCGCGCTCATTATCTCATCCCGCAGGGGGCTTGGTCCTCTCTCTCTACCTCTTACCTTCTTTTTGTACCTTCTTCTCTCGCGCCGTGTTGCAAGATGATTCTAGGAAGTACGCGCGCACGCGCGCGAGATAAGGACGCCGATAATGAGGTGTAAGTGGGCCAGGTAGGCAGGTTGAGGCAAGCTTCTACGATAAAGAGTCGTCGCCCAGAGAAAAGTGCAAAAGCCGGTGCAAGCGGTGGAGAACAAGTTATGCACGAGCACGCACACCGCGCGCCTTGGCTAACTTGAGCTTTCTGCCGAACGAACCTTGTGTTGCGTGCTAAAGCCATCATCGTCATCTTGTATATAGGTACTGCTCTACTTGTCCGATATGCTTTTTAGCGCTTCGCTATCTCTTCCAGACTGTGTGAGCAAAAAATTTTTTCGTCCAATTATGATGTTCTAAGTACCAAATCAAGCTTTCTGAAAGTAGATCAAATTTAATCTATTTTTATCATAAATGATAGTCTTCATTTCCCAAGTAAATTTATCTATCACAAAAATGTGATACTAATAATCTTTCTTTGAATTTGGTTTATAAGTTAAGAATTTATTTTGCAATTTGCATGAATAAAAGAAAGAAAAAAATGAAAATGTAACACACTTGTTTATCTGTAGCATGTACACGAAGCCCATTAGATGAAAAAGAAGAGGGACGATGAAATTATTAAAAAACTTTAGCGGTTGGTTGTTGGGGAGATTCATTTCCGATATAGAGGTCTACTTACTTGAACGTATAGATGGGAGAGTTTGCATGGCGAGTGAGACACGATACAAAGCGAGATAGAGAGAGAGAGAGAGAGAAAGAAAGATCAACTACGCTTTTTTCCCCACTTCTTAATTTTCTTTTCGTTTCGTCAAGGGCCCAAGCGCCTGGTATTTTGCATATTTCAACTGGGGATTTTTACGCAGGTGGCGAGGGGTGGATCTCTCTCCTATACCCGCAATTCAGGAGAGAAAAGAGAACCGGATGACAAGGGAAATACGCAGTGCGGCTTTCGTCGAGCTACCATCACCGTCATACAACGTATACAAGTGAACTTTCAATGAAGCCTCGTTAGCCAAGCAACTGTGTGCACCCCTACTCCCCTCGTTGCTGCTGCTGTGGCTTATATTGTGTGCGCTCGAGCTTTTGAAAATTTCCCGCTGCTGCTGCGTCACGACACTATATGCTTCTCTTGCTCCATCTGCCACCTGGTTGAGCCAAGCGTGCTGACACCGAGTGAGGAAAATTTTTTACTAGAAAATTTTTTATTGGAAATTTTTCTGGACTCTGTCTGGCTGAAAAACCAACCTACCATTATTCAAGATTTTAATATTACTAAAAATAGATCGAAATTTTATTACCTTAGTCTTATATATTTTTTATGACTTATTAGTCACATTATTTATTATTATTATTATTTATTATTTTGACGTTTATATACATTCTGAAACATATAAAAAATTGTAAGATAACATTGTTAACTTTTTTAAAACGTTTAACGATGATATGATGATCTATAATTTTAAAAATGTCATTTTATGCCAATCGTAGTAGTATATAATTGAAAAAGAAGCCAATAGTTTATTCAATCTGAGTTTAAAATCGCTCTTATTACAGAGCTAAAAATCATTGTTAAAGATCAAAGGAAAAAGGGGTGAGGTCAAGTATATATACATACATGTGTCTCTTATGTAGATTGACCATAACGGCGTATGAAAAAGAATGTAAAGATAAGGCCGACCTGCACGCGATATTACGTATTACACAGTGAAATCTTATTTATGAGGGTGTGGTTAAGGCGAACGTGGTAGCCTGCTCTAATATTTAACCTCATCGGCCAAGGAAGAATTCATATCGCCAAGGCTTGGGCGCTCGTTTCGTTCCATTGTATGGCCTGATGGCTTATATTCGTTCCCTAACCACCTTGCGTTCTAAACTTTTAGTATTTTTATGTCTTCGCTTTTATGCATACACCCATAAAATGTAAGATCTTATAAATAATATAAAATTAATATCCATTGTATTTTGAAAGAACTTTTTTTTTAATTTTTACCTATGTTTAAAAATTTAATTTTGATGGGATTATAAAAACAAATATTGTAAATTAAACCAGAAATTTTTGAAATCATCATTATAACAATTTAATTGTAATGAATTTAGATAAAAAAAATGTTTATGTGATTTCAAACTTGCATTAGATACCTATCAAAGCAAAACCAATAAAATATAAATACATAAAAAGGAGCAGCTGAAGAATATAGTTGGTATTAAATGTGGGTGCAATGCATCTCTTCTCCCTATTTTTATGTGGTAGAGATGGGGTAGGAGCAGAGAAAAAAGTATCTGAAGAAGGAAGAGAAACCTACCAGTATTGCGGTAGCTTAATCACCAAGTTGCATTGTGCGAACACGTAGTGGTAATCATTATTATTTATGGCATTTCCTAAACGTAACTGCCGACTTTTCTCAACTGACTTTCTTTAAACGTATACCTTGGTCTACCTTGTCTGCTCTATTTTTTTCTTTACTTTACTTCTATTGTGACTTGATTTGATTCATTGATTATAATTTTTATTTTTTTATTGATCTATTTTTCTATACGAATAGTGAAATTTAATTTTAAAAATATAATGTTTGGAACACAAAATGTGAAAAATTATGAATTACAAAATTTTTAAGTGATTACAAATTTTTTAAAGACATATCCAAGAGAGTTCAATAAAATAAAGAAAAAAAAATATGTCACTAGAACGTGATGAACCTCAATAATAACCGCACATCATTATCGTGAGTCACATTGTACACAATTCATTGCATGTCGTGACTCACAAGTCCAAAAATTGTCCGTCTTGATCAGATCGTAGCATACGTAAATATATATAAATGTATGTGATTCAAATAAGTTCTCATTTCGTATTCATATCAAGCAATTCAATCGTAAACTGTCTCGAAAATAAATGTACTTAATTTCATGTTTATGAATTTTCTAATACTTAAACGTTATTGCAATCACGTCGATTCGATTTAATAATTTACGTACTCTTATTTTCATATGAGCTACTTGGACATCAGAAAATGAAATCAAAGCCAATACGTTAATTTCCATTTCCGCGTGTGTTTCTGTCAAAGGTAGTTGACCTTGATGTTTAAGCTTTGTAGTGACGAAAACGCAAAGAAAGAAGAAGAAGTGAGAAAAGAAAAAAGAAACAAGACACAGAGCGAATGATCGACGGAAATCCTAACCCCTAACCTAAGCCCCTTCAGCCATGAACTCGAGACCCCCGAGTTTCGTTATTGCTCCCGGTTATTCTTATTGTTTTGTAGCGAGTCACTCGCGTGCTTATATATACCTTTACCGTATATGTCTTAGCTCGCGCACACGCATTAAAGCGTCGATATATATCGTCTGTTCCGTAAACCGACTTCCGTCGCGTCAAGGGGGCTCTATACCGTGTGTGGGGTCATTCGACAGGAAATCGACAGCCAAACGTCTCACACACTCTTTGATTGTCCCTATGCTAATGAAGCGACTACTATACGCGGACAACATCGATCAGCGCGGATGATGACGAGGCAGACTAATATTCGTTCGTTGTTGTTGCCAATACCTACATCGACTCTTGGCTGTTGCTTCTGTCGTCTTATTGCTCTTCCATGGTCAAGAAAGATTTTTCGTAATCATCGACCCCGTTGCTGACCACGTGCCTCTCTCTCTCTCTTTCTTCACGCAACTGTCGTTTCTTCTTTATTTCTTCTTTTTCTTCTACTTTTTATTTACTACTTTGACTTTGATATTTTTCCGTTTCTCGTTGGCTTTCTTAATTCAAAATGCTACACGTGCGATTTCGTCTCGATAACTCCAACTGAATATTTAATTTCTTGCAGAGATCCGTATCTTTTTTTTTGCTTTAGTGATTCCGAATGAGAATTATGTATTATCGATAAATGTGTCAAAATTTCTTATTCAATGTATACTTATTCCTGAGTTACTCTAGTGATTATTTTTAATTTTATTGAATTGATGGCTTTATTTAAGTATTCCTCCCCCCACCCCTCCAGGATAGTTTATTTACACAATGATATAAAAATTATTTATAATTAATTATTTGAATGATGAAAATGCAATCTTATAAATTAAATTACTCAATTAATCACTATGGATTATCATTATTATTTCTTATACATAACCAAATTTTGTGTTGAAACGGTCTTGTTATAGGGTTGACAAGTCATACCGCCTTAAGAAACGCAATAAAGATTAAACAGTTTAAGAGTTGAAAAAAATGGCCATAGTATTTAATGATGGAGAAGAGAATTTTAAGACTTTAAAATACTTTTAAGGAAGCGACAAAGTAGAAGTCAGAGGAGTAAGTTATTTGCCGTCTTAATCCGCATTACTGTGAAACAAAACTAAGTATCATTTTCCTGCTACTAATTTAGGCGTATAATATTTTAATTTATTTTTTACTTTTAATTTACTAATAAGACTATACCAAACGAATGTTAATAAAATAACTTAAACTTAACTTTACTATTTATTTAATATGAAGTTGTACACTTGTTCAGATTAGGTCAAGTGGATATTTTTTTTAAATAAAAAAATAAAAACCAGCTCTATTGACTGTATTAACTTAATTATTACATCAATTAATTAAAAATTTAATCTCAATACATAAAAAATTTCGTATTTCAAAATGAACTAAAAAAAATTAATGAAAATGACCAAGTTATCAGCAGAAATAGTGAGTACGTACTGTTAGATTAAAAATAATAATTAAAATAACATAAATAACCAGTAATTTTTATTGAAAAAAAAATATATATATATTTATATATATATGCGTAGAAAGTTATTTTTACTTTCATTGTCTCGAATTTTGTTGGAATACAATACAGTTTTTTTTTTCTTTCCTCGTCTTTCCTTGCTATATATCTTTCTTTGTCCCTCTTTCTCGCTGCCTTTGTCACATACTATCTCTTTCTTTGTATGCAAAGAAATACCAAGAAGGTTTTACGAATGGCGCGCCCCCGCCCCCTTTGCCGACCAAGCTAATTCCATAGTGCGCGACAAGCAATTGTTTTCCTCTATTGGTATAGAGGAGTCGAAACTCGATGCAAAGTAGAAAACCGAACGCGTATGTCGATATATATACGTGTGTGTGTGTGTGTGTGTGTGTGTGTGTGTGTGTGTGTGTGTGTGTGTGTGTGTGTGTTTGTATACACGAGCTTTTTCTTGGCTGTGCATGTGTCTGAACAACGCTTGTATCTACTGACGTCACGCTCGACGTCGAATTTTCGACTCATATTTTTTGACGTCGCCAGAATTGACTTACTGTCACACAAAACAATTCTCTTCTTCACCACTCTTTTCTTTGTGCATATTTCTTGTGCCTTTGATCCACTTCAAATGTTTATCCTGTATGTATCTGGGTTTGTTTTTATATCCCCCTTTTTAAATTTGATGAACGTTTAGTGAATTTAATTACGTTAACTACAATTCCATTAATTTTTGAAAATATACATTTAAAATTTTTTAGATCTCATTAGTAAAATAATAAGAACTTGAAAAATTTTTATTTTCAAATTGTATGATTTTATTCTCTTGAAAAATTGTAAAACAAAAATGCACTAGGCTATTATATAGTTGCAAAGCTCAAAAATAAGTACACCATGGATAATCTCTAAAGCTAAAGCTCGGAAACTGTCTCGTTGAGTCAATCCTCTTGGTATACGAAGGACGAGAGATAGACGCAACTCAGTTTCTCGTTCGCGAAAGAGAACTTGGGCGGATGAGCAAAGGAGAATAAAGGAAGCAGGCTTGCTGTGCTTATACATACACACACATACACATACACACAAACTGAACAGTAGAGAAAGAGAAAACGTATAGTGGAGAGAGAAAGTATTGATCCCACCCTCTGGAGTAACGCAGCGGCAGCAGCAACCCTCGGCTAGCCTAAGCCCACCCATCCTCTTTTTCATCTCCTTACCTCTCTCTCTCTCTCTCTTTTTCTATCTTACTCTTGCTCCTTATTTCTCGTTCACCTCCCTCCTGACTTCTTCCCCCCTTTACCCTCGCTCGACTTGTTGTGTGCTGCATACCAATTTTCTTGATTTTTTCTCTCTTCTTCTAAAGCGTCGTGCTTGCTCTATTCCTGAGACTTGTCTCTCTTTTTTTTTCTCTTTCTATCTCTCTTTCTCAAGCTCAATCGTTCAACTTCCTGTCTGTCTTTGCACACAATACAGTCAGAGCACTCATGATAAACAAAAACGAAGAAGAAAAATAATAGGTTTATCTTGCTATTCGAAAATTCAATGGTCCTATTAAATAGTAAATGAAGCTTATTAGATTAAGATTTTTATTTCAAGAAAAGCATTTGTTGGAATATTTAATTTATTCTTTATAAATATAAAAAAATAAAATGTAATTTTATTTAATTTTTATTTTCTTATATTTAACGATGAGATTAAAAATGCCATTTTAAAAATAAAAATAAAATTAAAAAAAAAGCAACTACTTTTATTATTTGATTCATTATTAAGTTAAAATAATAAAAAAGCAATAAATAGAGTGATAGTTGTTGTACAATTTATAAATTGCAGCTATCTCAGCATAGTAAAACCTATTTTTCCCTCATCATATTACACTTGACTTTTATTTCATATAACGATGTGACCCAAAGATATAACCATTCATTAAAAAAATTCAACACTGCAGTCGTAAATTTGTTATCGCTATGTCAAGACAATAATTCATTAGCGTTACGAGGGTAATAATTCTAAGATTATCAAAGAGGAAAAAAATTTTTTTTTCCAACCTATTCTAAAATCACGTTCAGTCAGCGAAATATCCTGGGTAAAATAATGCTGAAACGGCGAAACGCTTGAAAAGATAAACTCGCGGAAGTGAGCGTGTAGGTACGAGAGAAAAAAGACAGCCGGTGTGCGAGCTTGGGCTTTGCTTCGTTCGCATGAAGGTGTGTGTGCTACTGCTGCTGCTGCTGCTGTGCTCTGAAAAGCTGGAGCAGCGTATAAAGGACGTCGGGCAAGGATTGCTGCAGCACTAGAGAAAAATACAGTAAGGCTAGCTTTGAACCCCTCCTATAGCTGCGTGATAAACTTGGTCTCGTCTGGAATCTTCTATTAGCAATTATAGTTGTAATTGTTTTCTGCAATATGCATTGAAATAGTGAAATTATTTAAACATTCTCTCCTTGTCGCCCTTTCGCATCCTCAAAAGCTTCTTCTCTCTATATCTCTCTCATTTTCTCTACTTTTAACATGCCAATGCAAGTCTTCTCTCACTCACTCACTTTCAATTTCTATTTTTTTTTTGTTGTTTTTCTTTTATTTTCTTTTTCAGAATCTTCGCATCGGAGTATATTTTTTTACTCAGTTCTTCTTTTACAAAACTTGTTCATTACTTATACTCGTTGCGAATCGAAGCACGAAAGAAAACTAAGGATTCAAATCCCAAAGGTAGAACAGGAGTTAATAGCTAATGGACTGGAAACAATTTATCTGGAATAAGAGATTTCAGTATTTACGTAAGAATTTTTATGTACAAACTCTGTGGCTACGTACAAATAGTCTTGCTATTATCTCACAAATGAAAACTGCTTTATTTATTATTTTTAATATTGTACGATAATTTTATATTTTATACACATAAAAAATTAAAATAAGGATTAATAAAAAAAACATTTATAAAAAATTATTATTTTTTATAAAAAAAAAAAAAATTGAAAAAATAAAAAAATAGCGTGAAGTGTCGTTGGCAAGTATGTCCACCACTTTTTTTGCACATTTCAATGCAGCCGTAGCGATAACAGCAGTGAAAATATTAGCGAAGTGTAAAGCGGCGAAGAATGACGTTGACACGAGAAGAGCTAGAGAGAGAGAGAAAAAAAATCGAGAGATGAGAAGAAAAAAAGAAGAGAAGAAAAAAAATACAAGAAGAGCATGGGTGTATAGCGCAGAAAAGGGTTGTAAGGAAGCGCTGAAAGAGAGGAGGAAACCGATCGAGGTCGTGTTGGTGTGGACACCTGCATATTTAAACACATCGATATACACAGACATACAGATATGCACACACTGGCTCTGAACAAGGGATATAAAGAATCTTCATCCACGCGTAGTGCAGTGGCCGCTGCATTATCATAACCATATTCCCGATGCAGAGAAAAAGAGAGAAGCTAAAGCTGCTGCTGCTGCTGCTGGTCGATATAGCTGGACAGACTGAGAGCTATACGCTTATCCTCTCTTACACTCTTTCTTATATACCTATAGATACACGTGAGCTGGGGCTTCCCTCACCGCGCAACACTTTGTCCCTCTCGCTCTTTCTCTTTCTCTTCATATATTTACTCAAGCTACCGCTTTTATGCAGCTTTCCTCGACTTTTTTTTTACAACTATGCTTGTATGCAATTCTCTCTTTCTCTTTCAGGTATACCCTCGCCACAATTCTCTCTCTCTCTCTCTCTCTCTCTCTCTCTCTCTCTCTCTCTCTCTCTCTTTCTGCCCTTGTTATTATTTCTTCTTTCGCTGTATTCGTTATTTACTTTATTTATGTAGGATTTTTCGCAACTCCCGCATCTTTTTTTCCTATCGTCTAGAAGCTCTCTGTGTATTGTTTACCATGCGCTGCATTTTACAACTAAATTTTTTTCTTCTTTGTTTAGACACGTTCATATTGTAGGGAAAAAAATAAATACAATACGTAGATACTTTGTTACCAAAGATGAATTTGTTATTAATTTAATTTGTAAAAAAAATCATGTAAAAATTTTATAACAACGTATTTTTAATCTAATTTTTGTTTTTGTGTTTGTTTTTCTCATTTTTTTTCTACTCACAAGCAGATATAAATTTAATTTACTTAATCTGTAAAGTCACGCAATTATACGCCTGAAGCTGTGCTTTACAAAAAAAAAAAAAAAAAAAAAAAAAAAAACAACGAAAAAAAAAACAAAACCAAACCCCCCCCAACCCCCCAAAACCAAAACAAAAAAAAATAATAGGAAAAAAAAAATAAAAAAAGTGTTAATTATGCATCATTACCATAAAATTTATCTTCCGCTTAAGATGGCACTGAACAGGCATTAAAATGACGAAATAGGGTAAACAAAATAAGAAGATAAATAATAAAAATAAATATATAGGTGTATTATTTTTGTTTCGAATAGAGACATGAAAATGACTCATAACTTACGACCCTCAACAAGGTCGTTTTTCTTCTTTTTATTACTTTCTGTTATTTCGATTATATAGTCTTTTTCTTACTTTTTTGCAAGTATATCTTTATTAAGAATGTATATAATTTTAATACTATTCGTGTCAAACTTTTACTTAAAAAAAGTATTATACCTACATTCATACAGGAATTTTTTTTAACGCATTTAAAATTCTTGTACATTTGTAAGTAATAAAATTAGTGTAAGATATACAATTGAATTATTTTAACGACTTGAAAAGTTAAAATTTAAGTTATTTTGCACACGCTTTCAATTATTTGACAAATTTACACTCGTTGAAGATAGTATATGGAAATGTTACTAAAATCTTTAAGACCGTATCAGCAGTGTATTCAGCAATTATAGACTAAACTGTAAAGCGATTTTTAAATACAGTTTTATCTTTTTTTTTTAAATTAGGCAGCTTCCATCACTTCTCAGAAGTGTGCAGAAATTGTTCAACGTCGATCAAGGAAGAAAGAGATGGAAGTGTAGTAAAGGAAAAGTAGAAGGAGATGACCGAAAGCGACCAGCCGATCCACAGTACGATTTTAGGTCACATCGTGCCGTGAAAGCTAAATCGAACATTTCTGGGCCTCCTCGATTCTTCGTTATATAGCAGCTGCTGGAAAAGAGAAAGAGAAAAAGAGATCCTTCGATCCAACGTGTCATCGATTTCTTTCTGTCAGCGCATTAAAGAGATATCATTTTTCAGAACTTTAATCATCAGAAATCAATTCCCCTAGACTACTCTTAATCGAAAATTTTCACGTCCAAGTGTACGCTATCATCATCTCGCTATATAGCGCCACTCTCGGAAACGAGTGTCACAATAATATATCGACTGAACTTGTACGATTTATTCGAAAAAAACCATCCAATTAACATTTTTTCTGCCGGATCCAAGTTTCTTAATGAGTCACATTATTTATGAAGACGCATGAAATATACGTAAACATGAATATGCTGTTTGTTTAGAAAAAAACAGTGTACTTTATTAACTTAAATACTCTATACTCGTAAGCTTGAAATTTGATAATCTTAATTTTTGTATACAATATAACGAAACTCTCACTTTGACATTCCTTTTTTTCTATAAAATTTCATTACTTTATAAAATAATATTTTTGCTTCAATGAACTATCAATACTGGTATTACAAAAATAAATATCCAAACTGTTATTTTCCAATTTCTTTATTAGAACACCCATAGCTTACCCGTGCGCAACTACCTGCATAAAAACACAGACACACACATACACACATGGAGCCACATACATGCACCGGAAAACTGCAGGCATGAATCTTGGCTTGATATATGCACATACAAATCAAGTGCGTCGATCAGCAATTCTGATTCACCTATTCTGAGACAAAAATATTTTCTCCACTTCTGCGTATAAAAGGCCAAGAGAGAGAAAAAGATGGTGCACTCTTATACCATATCTGGGTATATATGTATATAATACGCATCATCACATATACCGGGACAGTATATAGTCTGAAATGATGTGCGCGACGTTATAAGCGCGTCAACATCATCCATCATTCAATTGAGCTCGGCTTATCACTAAAATCGAGCATCTCCTCTCTCTCTCTCTCTCTTTTTTTCTTGGTCGTTCTCTTGCGCGTTACCTAAGGTAACTGTGTCGCATCGCAACCGATCGGCACGTGCCCGTATTTTTTTCAGAATTTTTCTCTCTTCTCTCTTTTTCGCATCTCTTGCGTATATCTCTCTCGCGTCAGCCAGTCCAATTATCGACTTTGTGTTTCCTCGCTCGTTTTTTTCTTTCTTTATTTTTTTTCTTCTCTTTTTTTATCGCTTGAGCTTCAACGGCCAAATGGAACTGGCTCCAAGAGACTCCGATTGGAAAATGTTACTCAGAGAGCGTGCACGTGCGTTGTAACGCAACGGTAGCACCTCCCTACTACTACATGCTCCAAAGACAGTCGCATCCATCTGCGCTGCCGATCGTGATAATTCCAGTCTTTCTCTCTCTCCCTCCCCCACTCCCTCTCTTCTTTTATTCTCTCAAGTTTTCCGGCTGCATAGATTGCGTCTTAGTAAAAGACGGAATATCGATGTGGATTGATAGATTGCCTGGTGGAGACATTTTACGATTATAGAAAAGCCCACTACTGGTAAGTCTATCTTAGCTGAGAGCAAATATTGCTAAGCTCGTAATAATCGTAGAGAAAAAAATACACGCCGTGGATCAAGCATTCCAGTCATCGCAAAGACAAGAGCTTGTAAATATTTCGTAATATATTGTGTATCTGTTAAAACTAGATTTTTTAATGTTTTTTTCTATGACGAGATGGATAAAACTGGCCTAATACGCAACAAGAGACTCTATTATAATTTAAGGTTTTGTTGAATTTTCAGCTGGCATATTTATTTTGACTCTGTCTAATAATTTTATCGAAGGAAAATAGAAAAGAAAGAAATAAATAAAAAAAGCAAAGTGGAAAATGTCATCTGCGAAGCTAAATTTTTTTTTGGAAGGATAGATCTTGTTATTCGGGTTTGAGGTCTGATGTAAGATTTTTTGAAAATACTCCTTATTTATGTTACAGAACAAGTTTTTATCTGGTATTAGCGAGCCGTCTCTTTTTTGATGTTTTTCGTAATTTTTAATTCCTAAAAACATTATAATGCTTGTTTGAACATTATTTCTTGATATAATTGAATACTAACATAAATAAACTCTTCTCGGTAATAGATTCGTTAATTTATTGACACATTTACATATTTATTCTGTAATAAGAAAATTTCAAATTTTCATTATTTACTGTAAGGAACAACATTAAGGTAAAGAAGATATTTAAGTAATCAAATAATTGAAAAGTTATAAAAATATTTCAGAAATCAATATTTGCAATAAGTGCATAATCAAATCCCAAATAAAAAGTACCTGCAATGTCGTGCTTGCACGAATTGAAGTTTTATCTCTGATAGTTGGTATTTGACATTGCTGTATGACTTCTTCTATATTTATACATTTAAAATTGACGAAAAGAGTTGTTTGTTGAGTTGCGTGCGTTTTATTTTTCAATATCAAGAAAAATATTTATAAAATCAGATCATAAATCGATTGCTGTCGAGGCAATAAAAGCCATACGTAGAGAGGCTTGGCTTGGCTTGCTTGCTTGGTGCAACTCTCGAAAGGTCGAGGCAACACCGCCCATGATTAATGTCGCGTTACGAAAGTGGTAATTATACGACAGACTGGATCTTACGTTCGTTCTTTTTTTTTCTGTTTTTACTTCGATTCGTCGGGATAAATGATATATACACCTTGTTTCTAAGTAGTTATGAACACGAAATTGCCGCTACAACACATCTGCATATAATACGATAATTTTGCGCTTGCTGCGAGTTGCATTTTGATGATGCAGTCGCTGGTTGCTCCTGCTGCTGCTGCAGACATAGTGATTGAGTGATGGGCGCGATACAGGAATTCAAGAATTATATTGTCAATTTATTTTCTTATCGTTAAGGACGGACCATTAAATTTTTTAATCGCCAAGCGTTAATAAACTTGTCGAGTTTAAATAAAACTACGCAAAAGTTTATAACTGTGAATATAGAGATTCAATATGAATATTAATGCGCTTATAAACTCCCATAAGTCTCATATGTGTATAACTAAGTTAAATTACATAAAAAATTAAATAGATCAATGTTTGGATTATTTTTAAAGTTGTCGCAAACACGACAAAGAGGAAAATTAATTTACTGTGAAAATAAGAATTTTTCCATTGACTAAAAATTATTGGCCATATAAAACCAAAGCTTTCAAAAAGTAAGCAAGTACTAGTAAAAAATCGCAAGTAAGTTACGATCGGCAAGGCACTAATGCAGGAGCCAGTAAACTAGACACACACACACACACACACACACACACACACACACACACACACACACACACACACACACACACAAAAATGTAAAAAAAGAGCGTCGGTGTCCCTTAAGGCTATTTATTATCAGAAGCGGCGTATATCACGGTCGCGTTTCTATATATTACCGGTTTTCTACCGATCGCGAACTTATGCAACGTTATAAGCTGTACAGCTCTCTTGCGCGCACAAGAAGCTGATGCTGTCGATGAAAAGAAGAGGAAGAAATATAAAAAAGAACAACAAAAAAAGGAAGGAAGGATATAGAAGCAGAAGAAATAAAAAAATAAGAAACGATCCGCCACCATAAATCTGTCAGCGACTGCTACATCGAGCATCGAAGACACCACCCGCTGTTTCAATCGCTCCCCGCGACTTATGCTTGAACCAAGAAAAATATGATCATTGGCTACTCTCTCTCTCTCTTTTACATGCCAGGATTCTCTTATATACATATAGGCTTAATGCGCTTGGCGGATCCAGACGAAAAAATCTTGCAAACGTCAGGCTGCTTCGATATGGCTATCGTGCAGCAGTAGCAGCAGCAGCAGTAGCTACTTTACGAAAGCCGGAAGCTGCGAAAATTCCAGAATATCCAATTTTACACAGCAAGGCGCGGACAGGGTTGATTTTTTGTGTATGAAACCTTGCTGCTGTTGGTTATACGGCGGTTCAACAAGAGGATGTCTTAAGAAAAGTTTACACGTTGTTTTTTATATGCGCTCTGCTTTCTTTATGCTACCGCCATACGCTTGTAACGCACACTTTACTTCAAATATTTGTATCTATATAGCTCTCTCTTTCTCTGTGCGCACATGCGAGCATATAAATATATTGAAGTAGCCTTATACTTTTTGAGTGTAAAAGCACTAAAATCCGCGGTGTGCGTCGTGTAGTAAAATTAAATACAGTTTGAGCTGCTATACATGTAGTGCTATAGTAAAACTTTCTTTTAACACACACACACATACACACGAGAGGACTTGGCAAAATTTCTCTTCAACAATGTGATTTGCGTTTTTATCACAGATGTTTGTATAACAAGCGGTTAACTTAAAAGCGACAGTTAATTACTTACTAAAGTTATATTTCCATAGGTCTTTTTCACTTAATTTTTTACGCAGATTTTTTGTTGTTAAGAAAAATGAAATCGTTTCAATTTATTATTTTATTAAAATTATTATTTATATATTTATTGTATGTAAATATAAAAAAAGTAATATTGCCAATAGATGTCATATGATACCCGATTAAAACATAGATTATATTATGTTTACTTGACATATCTACACATTGTTTTTCCGGTGAAAATATCTATCCAACTTAGATATACTATTAAACTCATATATATCCCTAGAGAGAAGTCAAGCATGCGTGTAGATCAATGCACACGTACCTATATAGCTATACGAAAAAGGATAGCTTAGACATTTCGTTTTGACTTGCTCAAGGAAAAGACTCTCCCCTTTTGCTATAGTATATACGGTTGCTTATAGAGAGGGAGTAGACTATACCAGTCGTGGTATATAGTATATAAGGGGACGTAAAAGCGCGTTGGAGAAAAAGGATAACTCTAAGTGACGAGACATCGTAAAATCCCATTCGCGCGCCGATAAAAAACAAGAGCTCGGTGTGGTGTGTGGAATGTGTTCGAGAAGAGAGAAAGAATTGCCTTCCTGCTTTTCTTTCTTTCTCTCCTGTATCCTGTGGCTGACTTTTTTTATTCAACGTATACCATATAGCTACATATAAGCAATGGAAGTAGGTATATATATGTAAGGCAGAAAACTTATATACATATACATGTGAGCATCGGAGAAAAACTGCTGCGGGGGCGGAGTAGCAGGAAAATGGGAGCGCTTGCTCGCTCCTTTTCATCAGCGCGAATAATATAACTGCGGCAAGTGTGGCGCGTGCAGTTTTGCTATACCTACAGCTGGGATTCGAGCTTCTCTCTGGTTTTCTAGCGCTAAATTTGCAATACAATCATTGTAAAGCTTGAAGGAACGTGACTTTGTGGCGGCTCTACTGGACCCACGTTGCTGCTCTTATGCATATATGTGCTTTCTGCTTCTGCTGTTTCAAGCGACACAAACTAGATACTGCTGGAGATAAGTTGAACGCGTGATTTTTCTTGCGTAACATATATATTCTTGGTTTAACATTAGCTTTGTGAACCGAAGTGTTCTGTAGTTTCGTTTTAATTCCAATAAATCGAAAAGATCAAGCTTTTTATCATGTGTGTGTGCGCTCTGCTGTATGCTTTAATCAGAAAGCTCGTGCTTTTTGTTGAACCAGAAGCATGGCTGAGTTTTATTTATGACAAGTTATTTTAAAATCTAGTGAATTACATTTAAATAAATGCAGTTTTGTTATGTAACAATTTTTATTTTATTTTGTTTCTATTATTACTTTCTATTTTTTTTTTTTAATTTTTTAACAAATAATTTTTTTAATTGTAATGAATCTAATAATATATTTAATTTGCGTAGACACTACAAACATGAATAGTAATTGATACAATCTATTTCTGTGTATATTATGATGTTATCATTTTAGTTTAAGAAAATTAAACGTACAAGGCTTATAACGCTACACATTACACGTTAATTGTAATCTTTTGTATGAAAAAATAAAACTAATTTTGTAGATTATAGATAACAAATATTATTATTATAAAAGTAATATAAAATAATCGTTATATAATAAAGTGATTATCAGAATGTACTATTAAAAATCTAAAACAAACATTATTTAGTACCATCTCAACTTTTGATTCATGAAAACAGATGGTGCTAAAATATTTCTATTTGTAAAAAAAAAAATAAATAGAATAAAAAAATCAGATTTCCAAAGCATATGCAATCGAAAAAAGAAACGAGCCGGCTCATCGCTGGTATCGTCGAGACTCTCCGCCGTGGGCGAGTGAGTTTGCAGAAAGGCCGTGAGTAATTGTAGAATCTGCAGTAGCGGGGGACAGAGGAGGGGAGAAATGAGGATGAGGATGTGGCGGTAGTAAAGGGAGATGAGAGAGTGCGTACGGCAACTTGTCTCGGCATCGTCGCAAGGGGGCCCGAGCGTGTGTCCCTGACAGGGCGTCGTAGTCCTCGTCGTCTTCGCAGCGTCCACTGTCCGGGTCCAGCCAGCCCAACCGATCTCTCTTTCTCTTCTCTTCGTTGCCGACGTTGCCTTCGTCCTCGCGTTGTCATCCCCCCGAACATACGGTGGCGGTGGCGGCAGCAGTGGTTGTTTCTCGCGCGAAGCATCTCTCCGATCTGCCTCTCTCTTTCTCTTCTCTTTTTCTCTTTCTTTTCTCCCTTCTCTTTTACTCGTTTAGCGCATGAGCTTCTGCAAGTCGCAATTCTGGTACTGTCAGCCGGTGCGAGCGACAATGCTCGATGCAAGATAAGGAAAGAGAAAGAGAGCTGCATGCTGCTGCCGGCTACATATAGCGACAAAGTCCGTATAGTGGCAAAAAGCATCTCGGGGTCCCCTCGTAGGAGGACTCGTATTCCCTCCACCACTCGCGGTCCCCATCTCATTCTCTTCTTCTTACTCTTTTTCCTCAGCAACTCTGCCACCTTTTATCTTTCGCCTCCTTTTTTTCGGCGCGCGAGTGTAAGAGAGAGAAAGAGCGAAGAGAGAAAAAGAGCGCGTGCTGCTGCTGCGCGCGCCCTTTTTTTACTCTTTTTTGCTTCCTCTTCTCCCCCTTGCTTCCTACGTATTATATGTGTATCTCGCCGCGCATTCTGCCTCTGGTTTCCGCCTTTATTTCGTTGTGATTTCTTTTTCTCTTCTGTATATATGTGTGTGTCTGCCTTTTGTGCCCTCTGCCCAGCTTCTTATTCTTCAGTTTATTTTATTGCCAAGAACGAGCAAATGTATTTGCGAAGAGAAAGAGAGAAAGAGTCACACTTACAAATTAAACGAGATTAAAAAGATCTTGCATTTGACTTTTTTTTTACGAATAACTTTGCCGATAAAAATTCTTTACAATAATGTACACGATGTTTCAAAATAATGTTTTTCAGAAATTTTGATGTCTTTTACGATAAAAAGATTTATTTTCAACGATCTTTTTTTTTAGGTAAGGCAATTTATGTTACAATGTCATTACAAAAAAATAACGTTACTGTGGCTAGATAAACTGTAGATATATGATAAAATGAAATAAGACTATTTTTTTAATTTTTAATCAATAAGTATACAAGTCCTGAGATGCACTGTAAAATTAGTGAGTGAATAAGTATTAAAAAAAAAAAAAAAAATAAGTGCACAACAATGGTTTTGTTTTTAAGCATCAGCAGGAAACAAGCAGGACTTGCCTAATTAATCAGAACATGAGTATACCTCCAGCTGATTTAACATTGATTACGCTTATCTCCCAATTACTACGATAAAGAAAGTCAAGAGAGAAGCTGGCTTTTATCTATACCAGTATCCATATATATTCAGACAATTTTTTTCTCTCTCTCTCTCTCTCACACACACACATATACAACGATCTCCAATATCGAGTTGATCATTTGAAAGACGAAGTAAAGGAGAGACCAGATCGAATGATCGAAAAAGTAGCTGGTCCAGCAAGGCACACATACTATAACCGAGTGTCTCGGAGAGCTCTCTTTTCGGAGAGTGGACACACGTGCGTAGGCTCACCTGTACACGCCCGTTAAAGGCTGGCAAGCAAGCCAGCGCGCTTTCTCTCTTCGACAACCATGTGGATTTCGTGTTGTCTATTTAGGAAAAAGAGAGACAGAAGAAGAGAGAAGGAAAAAGAGAGAGAAGTAGAGAGAGAAAGAGAGAGAGAGAGAGAGAGTGGACGTAGAGTCTCGAGAGAAACAGGGCGGTGGATCGAAATCGACTCAAAGAAAAAAGAACGAGTGGACCTCTCTGGTCCTCTCTGTCTCTTTCTCTCTTGGTTGTCACCAAACTAGTTTCGCCCGGCGGCAAGCAGCCGAAAGGTTTCTTTTCTCAACTTTCTCAAGTTTGGGTGAGGCCGAGAGAGAGAGACCCGCTCGATCAGCCTACTTTATTCACTCCCAAAAGTCGTATATACCAGCTCAACGTGCGTCTTTATACATCTTCTATAGATAGGTATATATTCCAAGCCACTTGGCTGCGCGACTTATCTCGCGGCTTTAATACTTGTATCCCAATACAAGGCAACGGTCCTATTCCCCCCGTGGCGTGCATTTCTATAATCCGACCGACCTCAAAAAAAAAAAAAAAAATCTTCGCTCATCGGTGCTGTTCATTTTTTTTTTCTCTTTTAAACCTGCTGTATTACTGCCAACGTTTGATTGCTTTTCTCCGCTTAAGAACTTAAAAAAAAATATATATATGAGAGGTCTGTAGACAAAAACTGTTAAGTTTTGGCAAGCTTGATCGAAACGGTACTTTCTCGGTTTTTACTTTATTTTTGTGTCTCTTCAGTTTTCTACCTGCTATTTTTAATTACGACCTCCATAAAGATTGACTTCAATTTATATTTTAAGAGCTTAGCATGAAATTTACTACATCCATTTACAAGTTCAGGTATATATTTTTAGTACTACACGTATCATATTATGTATTTTTGAAATATATGTATTTTGTATCTTTATAAAACTGAAGTTGATCGTCTATTTACAAAATAATGCATATTTGACAACATTATAATTATGTACCTTCTAAATTATTCCTCTAATTATATTTGCTCCACTCTTTGCTTTGACAAATTTATTTAAGTTTTGCACATGTTTATTAATTATAAAGTATATAAAGGATTTTAGATAACATAAATTTCAACAGCCTTTGTAAATTTGATATGATCATAAAAGCACTGGTTATAGGTATGGTTAATTTACGTAAATTTATAATTCAAAATATTAGAGCTCATATGATCTTCATTGAAGCTTATAATGATTAAATTTAATAAAACATTAAGAAAAACATTAAATTTTACATAAATACATTGATGCACACTTGCAAGTATGAAAATTAACAACTTAACAAAATTTAATGAAAGATGAAAACGTTTTCATTAGCAAGTTATTACTGTTGTAAAATAACACCGATAATCTGCTATTAAAATTCTCAATTAGTATAACACTCAGAGAAAAAACTATTTTGACATTTAATTCTAAAGGAAAAAAAACATTGAAATTCTGCAATGAAACAATTTAAACTAAAAAATTGAAATAGATTTATTACTCAATGTACAAAAAAAGATGACGTTAAAAGAATCCGCGCTGAAATTATAAAGCCATATAACTGTAAGCCATAGCTTGCAATCCGTAAGTGCACGTGTAAAAGAATATAAACACATACACACAGAAACAGTCAATATCGCGCGCAACTTTCTTATCGACGTCAATTAATTTCCAACTCAAAAGAAGAAGAAGCAGTAGCGGTGTTGACTACGACAGCTTCGAGAGAAAAGAAAAAAAAAGAAAGAGAAAGAGCTTGCAGGCCCCGTTTTCCGAAGATAAGTACGCGCAAGAGTGAACGACTACCATCAGGCTTGCAGCAAAACGCGGACGGCAAAATTTTAATGTCCCTTTTACGAGCCTTTAAAATGCCGTCGCTGCCAGCTAACGCGAGAGTAGTAGCTGAGGCCTCTTAATTATTTTACGAGAATTCCAACGACAATGCTTCTTCGCGCGCGGTGTTCGCGTGTGCGACAAGAACCAGTGGTAACATCCTGTCTGTCTGTCTGGCTGCTGCTTGGTGTGTTGAAAAAGCTGCTGAGATTATGGATTATATAACTCTTTTTGCGATTAACTTACTTTCTTTTGAACGACCGTTCTACTCCTCCTCCTACCCTTTTTTTCTTCTTATTTTATTTTTTCGTCGGCTTCTCTTCTTTTCATATTTTGTTGAAACGTAGTGTACAGCTCGTTAAGTTTGTATGTTATTTGTAAGACGACTGCCTTGTTTGTAGTCTAAATTTACATGAGCAAATTAAGTTGTTCAGAATTGAATTGTTTTGCAATTATAAGTTTTAAATACAATAAAAATATTGTTTTATCCGTTTTGAAAAAGTAAACTTTGTAAAAATATATTAATAAAGATGATAAGAAAATCATATGCTGATCAATAAACTTAATAATTTAATGATATATTTTATAAAAAATACAATGACTTTTTAATTATGCATACATTTAATTAAAAAGCTAATATATTTTACAAAAAAATAATAACATTAAACCAATTTGTCGTCGGTTTTTTGATATGAGCATTTAAGATGCAATTTTTTTTTTCTTCTCATAAACAGTTTTTTATTTTATTGATCGTTACTTTTGCATGCAGTATAAATATTGTTTGTTTTTTTCTTATCGCATTAAATTTACAATTTACTCAAACGAAATCTTAATTAAGTTAAAATTTTACTGACAACTTTTTTTGTGCATTTTTTTTTTAATAATAGTTTATTAAAAATTTATGAAGTCGTCCATGCTAAACTTGTACTTAAAATCTCACCATAAATCATTAACGTGTATTTAATGAAGCATACTTGTATAGTGAATAATAGTCAAAGAATAAATCATAATGACAATACGGTTGTTTAAGCTCTCATCTTTTATTAATTTAAACACACTTATCTGATTATCATAAAAATGAAGTGAGAAAATAGTTTGCACCTTTTTTTAACAATAACTAACACGGTATTAAATATCAAAATTTAGATTAAATTCCATATTTTATTCATCCAGTTTTAATATGCTACATAAATAAATAAGTTTACATATTTTAAGACTACCTGTATTCTTGACTCGTTCATTTTGCAAAAATAGCAATATACTACAAAAAAATTCAATAAAGTAATGTTCAATTAATTATCTATCATTTTCATCAAATGAATATTCTATCTACTCATCAAATATCAACGTATTCTTCGAAATGTCATTTATATTAGTCTCTTCATTCAACATATTGATAGCCAACGACTACATTATAATATTTTTGTCACACCAATATACTCAAAACGTCACGTATATCTTTCAACGAAAAAAAGGCCACAGAAAAAGAAGAAAAAAAAAATTTAAAGCGGCCAGGGTAGAAAAGAAGTAAAGCCAGCAGCAGCAGACAATCTTACCTCGTTTATCAGTGGTGCATTGTAAGGGTCATCGCGCTACTCTGCAGCTCTCGCGACATCCCTTTGTTGTTAACGTCTTCAAGATTCTCTTGACTACTCAATCCTTTCTTTCATTCCTTTGCTCTCTCTCTCTCTCTCAACTCTCTTTTCATTTTTCTTAAAGACACGCCACCTCTTTGCCTGTATCCATCTCTTCATTCAAAACGACTTCACTCACTCTTCTGCATACAGACGTGTATCTCGATGAAAAAAAAGTCACTTAAAAAAAGTCGAGTTGACATTATGTCTCGAAAAACCTATACATATACTCTATCGTTGATCTATGGAAACAGATCAACTACAGTCAAAGACCACTGTCGAAACGTCACCGAATGAAAAGATCTTTTTACTTCTATTCATATTTTATGCGATACACTCCAATTGTTTTGTCCGTATATGCACTGGATACTTATGTTCATGTGTATATCGATAACAACAACAAAATTAATTACAATAACACAAATTTTCGGCACGAGGAGAAGCATACACTGAAGAAGAATGCGATCCCACGAACCGGAAGTTGATCCTCCTCCTCCTTCTCCTCTTCCTTCACGAGACTATTTTTTTTTCTTTTTTCTTTTTCATTTTGGTTGAGAGAAGAAGGAGGAGATTGGAAGAGCGATGCAATACGCCCACCCCGGAGAACATATAACGTATATATACGCTTGCGCGCGCGCGCGCGCCGGCCAAGAGATACGATCTTTTGTAATAGCCAGCACGCGTGTGTGTCTGTCACAATTTCCTTAGCTTTTTTTTCAATTGTAAAAAGTTTATATGTGTGCTTTAGTCTTTCGATCAAGGTAGATATTGTGTTTGACGTCATGTATATATTTTTTTACATCTTTACTGTTTTGGTGACAATTTCTTTTAAGCCCAAAAGGGTTTGAAATATTTCTTTGAGCATTGAAATTATTGATTGCTTTGAAAACTTGTTTACTTATACATATTATGTTAATGGATCTACACGATAATTTAATTCGTAATAATATTAAATGTGTCATTCATTTTTTAAACCAAAAAAAAAAAATTTATTTTGTACGACTACGAATAAAACATTCTTATTCATCATTCCATCAAATAATATTCAACTCCTTCTCGCAATTTCTTTGACAGGACATACACACATGCACACATATAAGTAAGGAGTCGCTAAATAAAATTGATTCGTTTTTAACGTAAAGTTGAAGTTGTGCAGCTCTACAAGTTGTCTATAAGTCGTTAGCCAAGCGCACAAGCGAGTGCGTGGACGACGAGATATTGCGTAAAAATGCAACAGCAGCAGCAGCAACAAGCGTGCTAGTCTATGTCACAACGTTGTCACGTTGGTTGAATTACATATCCGCGCAGAGAGTAAACGAGCAGTGAGCAGGCGAACGAGAGATAGATATATATATATAAATAGAGGAGAAAAAGAGAAATAGTTATAGCTAGTTTACACTATATAGCTTATGCGCGAAGAACGAGAAGGACTGGTTCTCTTTCTTTCGAAGGGTTTGAAAGAGAAAGATAGAGAGAGAGACGAATTGGAGGCCGTGGTGGAGGCATTGAATTGCCGCTGAATACATTACATGGATTATTATTGATTTAATTTATGCTGCACCTTGCTCTCTGTCACCTATACATAACAGTGTCGACTATGTATGTATGTATATGTATATCTATAAGGCTAAGTCCAGTACTCTCGTTCATATAGTTTTGTCACGATAACTTGGATCGATTTGTCATATTGCAGAAGGATAAAAAGGGAATGATGGAAGAAAATGGGAGCAGGAAAAGTTGTTGCATATAGCAACTATTTATATTTTTCAATCTTGTTATATATTTATGTGCCAATTATCCAGCATCTCACACGACCTTCTTATTGCATTCCTTGAGATAACTTTTTTTTCTTTCTTTTTTTTATGCTCATTCCTAGCAAATTAAAAGACGTATAGTTCAGTTTTGAATTAAATCATAACTAAACAGTTGCTAATTCATAAAAAAAAATATCATTTTTTAAAAGGGCTCGAATGCTTTGTGTATTGTAAACGAGACCATCGATTTTTTTTCCTCGATTTAGTCGTTTATCGTTGCATAGGTACTTAAGCAGCAGTAATTACAAAGCAGCCACAAAACATTTACACAAATGACTTTTTACTCAATTTTTAGTTCATGTTTGCTCGATGCATATAATTCAAATTTTTTCTTAAACTGGTACCCACCAAACTTGGTGAACGAAAACATTTTTATCGTATATACAGGTAGATGTAATCCGCCCCTTCTCGATCGTTTTATTTTATTTTCTTTTTCTATTTTTGTTTTTAATCCTCTCCCCCGCAAACAGGCGACGAAATGTTTAAAATAGAAGGAACAGCCGATTGCTTTTAAGGGCGAACACACGCGGCGCTTACAGACACGCACTCTCTCGCATACAGCACATACACACACACACACACACACACTCACATTTATATACACGCACAGACGACCGGATACAACTCCTCCCCGTAGCAAACAGCGTCCACCCTCTTCTCTTTTTTTGCTTCTTCTTCATCTCTCGTTTTGTCCTCTTTTCCGATCAGCGATTTCCTTCTCTCTTTCTCGTTATCGCTCTTTCCTTCCTTTGCCGCTTCTTCGCTCTTTCTTTTTTGTTTTTTTTTCATTTTTTTGCAGACTAGCTGTGTGTATATACCTACACAGATATATATATATATATACCTACCTCGTCGCTTCGTAAGCTTTTTCTCCTGCTCCCCGTATATATTTGCCCCCCCCCCCCACCCACCCACCGCACCTTTGCTTCTAACGAACCCTCTACTTTGTTTTTTAGTATCGGTACACATCTGCTACTGATGCTACTGCTACTGCTCTACAGAAGCACAGCGTTACCGTTTTATTAAATAAAAAGGAAGCGAGAAAATAAAATTAGAGAAATTCTCTACGCACCTCTTGCTAATTGCGCACCTATCGTAAATTTTAACGTATTGTATATATATAAAAGCACACTTCATTGGTTATACATATATACGTATGTATATCTTTTACATTTATTTATATATGCTATACTTATAATTGATTGAAATATTTCATTAAATTACTTAAAGATAAATTTTCATTTGAAGTATAGCTACTAGATGCTCGTTTTAATTATAGCCTGTGGCTTGAGTAATAATTGAAGATTCTGTATGTTGTAAATGACATTTTCTGATGGTTTTTTTTTTAATTGCATAATTTTTTAAATGAAATATTCAGAATTGTAGTTAAATAAAGGTATAATGTTCATCAAGAATTGAAAACTACCTACACATGTCGTAAACCACAATTTGATAAAATGCCATCGGCATCAATTTATCAATACTACAGCATCTTAAACAATTTTAAATTGCCAAAAACAACATGAGCATCATGATTTTGTAATATTTTCATAGTATACGGACAGTCAATGATGATAAAAAGGCAATATTTACGAAGGACATTTAAAATATTTAGAGGTTTCTTGAGATCAAACGAAGTATTGGGTAGTATAACCCCGCGAGAATAATCTTCTTGTAAATACAATCTTTCTTGTAAATTATGAGAAAGTGAGAGAGAGAGAGAGAGAGAGAGAGAGAGAGAAAAAGAAAGAGGAAGGAAAAAAAGTGTCATGCAAGAGAGTTGTACCCTCAGTACTGTATAAGATTTTTTCCTCCGTTCTCTCTCTTAACGCGCCATAAATCCGATGGCTATCGATGCTGAACGGAGCACACACAAGTGGCCTACGCATCGACAAGCATGAGTTTCGTAGAAATTTTCGAAAATTTCGTTTATCTCTCCCAAAGAAAAAGAGAGACAGAGAGAGAGATACGAGTTCTCATACCAAGGTGCAGGTATAAAGGTACCTGTTCGTTTATTGCGTACGGGGACCTATAGGAATACGTGCGTGCAAGTGTGCACATCTGGTCGACACGTGAGGAAAAGGACAATAAAGAAGCTGCAAAATGACAGGCGTGTGTTTTTGTCTCTCAACCTAAGGAAAAGTATTGTTTTTGATGTACAAGGTGTCTTAGGGGACATATACTTGGTCTCCAAAGATGCGCACCTCGTCTATACCAACATGTGTTTCGTATTAGTGAGGATACTATTGGTTGTATATATGCTGCTCACCCCGAGAAAACGCGCTAGGGAAAGAGAATCTCTACCAGTGCGCGAAATCGTGGGAAAAGCTGCGGGGAAGGACGAGCACCGCACTTGGACAAGCTTAATTGTTTTATTGATGGCAACAGGTTTTTCATGTTTTTCCCATGAACTACCTTATACGTGTGTATAGCTGGTGCTCAGTTTTTGGTAAATTTGTCTTTAGACTAGAAATTTTTCTGTTGCAATTTTTGTTCAAATTGATAAAGTTTTTCTAATTTGTAAATTATTTACAATTAACAACATTTTTTAGTAACTACATGTAATGAAATTTATAAAAATTGTTGTAGTTATTTTGTTTAGTGATTGGATAACAAAAGTTTTAATCAAAAAAGAAATGTTATTGTTTTACTTATTATAAATACAACACCAGCAGCAGTACAGTAAAAGAAGAAAAATAAAGGACTTAGAGATTACTCGAGTAGGGATTAGAAGGTGGCGATATTATTTATAATCGTCAAATACCTCACAACTACATATATACTATGTAAAGTAAAAACTAGAGAGGGCGGAGCTCTTAGGGCACGTCCCGCTGACTCGTGTCAATACAGCCACCAGTCGTTGTAGCAGGTCATTTTGACTACCTGCATTAAAGTGCATACAATGCACACAAGCATAAAGAGAGAAGCTTCTCTGTTTGAACAAGATGCTGCTGCTTCTACTGCTGCTGTTGCTGCTGGGAAATGCGTACACGCATTTTTTTTTCAAGTGCTGCCTGCAAAGCTGTTGGATGATTTTCGACAACTTGGGTATAGTAAAGAGAAAGTGAGAGAAAAAAGGAAGGGAGACTGGAGTAGAGAGATAAAAGAGAGAAAAAGAAAGAGATGGGAAAGGATGAAAGGACGTGGAGGGGCGGCTTATACCACTCATCGTAAAATTTCGCAAGCTTTCATGTTTGTACAGGAACGGTAGTGTTCAGTACCCCCCTATCACCTTTGTAAGCATTAAAAAAGTCTGTGTAGTTTAAAAATCTCGTTAGAATATGTGATATCGAATATAAAATATTGATTTGTGCAAAATATTATTTAAAAAATTCTTTAATTCACTTTGTTTTACTTGTATAAGTATATTCTATTAAGGTAAGGAGTGTATCTTATTACCTGATTCACACAAGCTAATCGTTTGGCCAAGTTTACAACGTACAAGTTTTAGTAAAATGCCAAGTTAATTACAGGGGCATTAGCTAATGTTGCGGGGAGGACAAAATCAACTCTCTTCCATCTGCGGATTTTGAAATGGCTTGAGAGTCAAATATATATGTATGGAAAAGTAAAAGGAAATACGGAAAAGAAGAAGAGAAAGAGAAAGAGACAGAAAATTCAGCTTGGCTGTTAATGCCACTTGTCCTATGCCGTAGAATTTCGAATTTGATTGCACGGATTACTGGCTAAGTTTAAACTTAACCCCTGCGCGCACTCGCGACTCCCTTGCTTTTATTAGTTTTAAACACGCATTAAATAAAGCGAGGTTAAGAGCTTTCTTGAAGATTGACTTGTTCTTTAAGATTTAATTCTGCTTATAGAGCCGCGATTATTATTTCGAATAGCTGTTTTAAAAATTAACTGCTTATAATTTTTTATATTTCTTGTGTTTTTATTTTTATGTTGTTTAGTATTTGTAAAAATCAATAATTAAAAAAAATTTTAAAATACAACCACCTGTAACTTTTTGACATATAATTACAAAGTTTTTTTTGACGTTTTTGTAAAGCGTATTTCAATATTTGAAAGCTGGTGCAGCGGCTCAAGTGACGGACGTCAGTAATCGAACCCATGACCTATAGATTTCGAAGCCAACGTGTATCCGACTTAGCCATGCAATGCTTTCTATTTCTGAATAATTAAAAGTATTATCTCATCAATAATCACGAACTAATCATGTCCGCAAAATAAATTCCAACTCGAAGAAAATGTGTTCAACTGTCTAAGGAGCATAATTTGTCAGAGAGAAAAGTTATGTGAACGAGAGTCTATAGACGCAATTAAAAAAGTAAAAACGATCTTACACTGATGAGAGTAAGGTGCAGGCGGTCTCTTGCTCGTAGGTAAATGAGAGGTGGTAGAGATGGGGGGAGTGGGTATAAGAGAAGAAGGTTGTACCTACTAGGAAGAAAAAGATCGAGCCCAACTCTGTCGAAGCGACTTCTTTAATTAGACCGTTTCTTTACCGGTAGCACCGAGCGCGTCTTTTTCTTCTCCTTTCCCAGGAGAGACGGTGAGTGAGAGAGGAAGAGAGTAGTCTACCACGCTAGAGAATCACGAGCCGTAACAGATCCAGTCTTTTTATCTCCGTGGCTCTTCCATTCTTTCCCCCCGACCCTCACCCACCCTTGCCTATGAGCTGCCCTCCCAGTGCTGCACCCCGACGCGCTCCCTTGATCAACTACCGGATCACACTTTTAATTCATTTTTTAAGTGACTCGAGCGAGTCCGTGGCTACACTATCCAATCAGAAAATTGAGAGCCAAGAGAGAGCTTTATTTCCAAGAACGTCGTTTCGGAAGAAAAAACTCTCTGACTTCAGTTGGGAACGTAGGACAATTTTTTTCTTTTTTTTTTTGAACATTCGATAAGACTTACCAAGTAAGAAATGATAACATCTGTTATTTTGTAATATTGTGAACGAGAGTATTGGATATACCAATGAAGAATTGATTGATCAGATACATGAATATATGAGTAAAAAAAATATTTTTTGATTTTAGAGATTACCAATTTATATTAAAATATTCTAATAAATATCAAATTAAGGTATGAAAAAAATATTAAAATAAGGAAAATTTTTAAAGAAAAAAAAATTTTGAAAATAAAGAAAAGTACTTACCAATCGAAAAGAATCCAGCACGTATACCACACTATTTTCTACCCCATCGATGTATATATAGGTAGAGTACCTTACAACGTCTCTCACCGTCCGTTCCAACTGCCGCTTCAGTTTTTCGCTATTGCTTATCACACTCCACAAGCTTCTACTTACTCACTCTCTCTCTCTCTCTCTCTCTCTCTCCTTTTCTTTCTCTCTCTAATTCTCCAACTCTCTTTCTCTCCTGCTCTCTATTCCCAAAAGCTGTTTGCGTACACAGAGCTCTTGCACCCCCGCGTTCTCGCGGAATTGGCTACGTGGCTAGGCCAAGTCGGGTACCAGAGAGTAAGTGAGGGTAAGAGGGTGGGGGGTACTGCTCTTCGACTCACGTACCGGCGAATGAGAGGCTATAAACGTAAAGCGTGTTCTTTTAAGTGGGGTGGCCTTTAAAAAGATCGCCTTTTCGTTCTCTCTCTCTCTCTCTCTCTCTCTCTCTCTCTCTCTCTCTCTCTCTTGCGTCTATATATACGCCCCAGGCCTCCCTTATATACCCATTCCCCCTGTGAGCTGCTGTGGGGATTCAACGTCGACAAGAACGTCACTTAACCTCCACATCGGCAGCTTGAAAACACACCGACTGGGTAATAAATGAAAAGACGAATATCCATTCCTTAAGAGGATGAAATAGTGGGAAAATCTACGTTACCGACATTAGCGTACTAATTAATTATTTTAACAAAAATAACGTAAAATTCAGCAAAACCCGA